>SZWC01006138.1:690-17070 GCA_023375785.1 Penium margaritaceum
CACCTCCACCTCCACCTCCATTTCCACCTCGACATGGACCCCGACTTCGACCTGAACCTGGACCTGGACTTATCCTTCCACCTCCTTCTCCACCTCGACCTCTCCGTCCGCCTACCCATCCGCCTTCGCCTCCACCTCAGCCTCCACCTCCGCCTCTACCTCACACGCAAGCACGCTTGCACGCACGCGTGCACAAACGCACGCACGCCCACACGCGCACGCACGCACGCAAGCACGCACGCACGCACGCACGCACGCACGCATGCACGCACGCACGCACGCACGTACGCACGTACGCACGCACGTACGCACGTATGCACGCACGCACACACATACGCACGTACGCACGCACGCACACACGCACGCACGTGCGCACGCTCACGGATGCACACACGCACACTACACGTGTAGTACGCACAGCACGCAACTTGCTGCCGATGGTGCCCTTGTTGCTGCTCTGGTTCTACTCCACGTAGTCCCCGCCTTCCGAAGTGCTTCCTACTGATGTCCCTGCTAAAAACTGATTGGGATGCGGCAGTCGGGTGGCGTATGGAAAAAAACTAGCCATTCGCCTCCCGACGTACCCCTGCGTCCCCCCCCCCCCCCCGCTATGCGTTCCAAACCGCATTAGCGCACCGCGCCGGTCGCGTAGCGTGCCAACGCGGATGGCGCCGGCATCGTCGCTGGGGGTAGAATGTCCCCACGTCCTGCGTCAGCGATATTCATCCGCGTGATATCTATCGGCGTGATGTGCAGCGTGATGTCTACCCATGTGCGAGACAGTGCGTTAACAGTGTAAAAGCTCTGGGGGAAATTCCCAAGTAACATGTATTTTCGGCTGACCATCGTAAAACCGCGCCCAGTTTTGAGATTATTCTTAATCCACCCACGAATTTTTCTTTCATTTAAAATTAAACCCCTAGATTCGATTAAATTTTTGATTTGCCCAAATTTTTCAGCTTCATTTCTATCTTGACCCAACGGGATTACCTCGCAAACTACAACCGGCATCCCCCTACTGACGCCAATCCCTACGATCACTATTCTTGCAAGACTAGCCAAACAAATGATCCCAGCTACAACTACTACGGGGATCGATATGTGATTTTGCTTATACCATGCAATATTAACTCTGTAAAGTATTAAACATGCAAAAAAATGAACATTTTGACTATACTCTGTGCAACATTTCAATGTGAAGCTCACAATTGCTGCATGGAAATCTATATGATTAGCCGGCATTGCTAGGGGATGCCACCATAAACCTCCATGATTGGCCAAACTTGTGACATTACTTCCTTATGTGAACCAAAATGAAGACAATTGATCACACAAACTCACAAGATATAAACGTAGATTCTTTTACTCAGCTACTATGTAACCCTGTGCATGCTTTGCGTGCAACATCCGACTCTTGCCTTTTTTTTCAATCCTTTGCCGACAGTCTGAAAATTTCACTTAAGACATAGAAACACAGCCAATTCACGTTTTGGACTAGCGAACCTAGAACATGTGGTTTTTTCTTCGAACTCTAGATTCAGGGACCGCGTCTCCACAGATGCCTCTATGGACGACGAGCCATGAGGTCATGACTCACGCCTCATGGCAGTGACATAGGCCATGGTCACGAGTGATTAGTGCTTGAACATGATAGGTTGGAGAAGTTGGGCTTCCAACTATGGCAAGTTGTTTCGCCCACTATAGCTCCAATGGTTTTCAGATCCTTCACCATTTGAACATGGCTCTCTTGGTCACAATGCTCAACATGATATCATAAAGCAATAACAAGTTTGGCATGTTTTATCTCAGTAGCCTTCAAACCTATGATCTACATAAATGTTTTCTATTATCAGTCGCATAAAAGATACCAACCATTGTGTAACAAATGAAAGAACGGTCCAAATTCTATGATGTTCTCAATCCGTCCACTTTCTCAATCAACATCAGACCATTATAATACACGCAAGATTAGTAGTATGATACCTTCACCACAAATTGTATGTTTTCTTAGATCTCATAGCACAAAAAGTGGGCTATCTTAACTTACTGAGGAACATTCTTTTTGTTCGCAACATTTACATCAAACCACACAGGAATGTTAGCTAACATTAACGTGTATTAATGTTTGTGCACATGTGTGAGGATAAGCTTGCTTTTGCCGTACTCATCATTGATTGTGTGGTCCAAAAACTACTCATGATGTTGTTTAGATTTGTTAGGCTGTGCACTCATTTTCATGATGTCAATAACATCCAATCTGGAGCATATGACATCATTTATTTCAGACTCACCTTTAATGTTTTTTCATGAGAGATGAGAGTAGATCGATATCGCAATCGCTCTAGAAAATGGCAAGCCATGTTTGTGATGTTCTTCGCCAAGCCAACAAACGTCAGCCATGTTCGAAGCACCGCTATCGAGTGTAAAATCAGGGAACAACAAAAGAAACACAGAACTTTGCACATGTGCCAAATATGACATTCTTTCCACTTCCCCTCTTACATTTACTCATGACCAATCAATCCAGCAATATTTTTCTTTCAAAGAATCGCTTTGAAATCAACTCTAATAACCACATACATGAAAGTTTATGTAAAGAAGTACGGCCTAATTCCGCTATACCCACGATTTGGGCTTCCGGTTTTTCTCCTGGCCATTTCTCGCACTTTTTTTACACGGTACTCACTTTACACAAAAGATGAGTGTTGTACCCACTTTTCTCGAAGCGCCTCAAACCATGCATGTAGCACCCACTGTTGGAAACAAATTCACGCTGCACCCACTTTTCTTGAAGCGCCCCCATATGATTTTTTGGCACGGTGGACATCCGAAGTATTTGTTTTAAACAGTGGCCCTCAAAAGCATTATGTACATTTCGTGGACGTTATACGTGTTTTCCTGCCAAAGTGGCGCTCCCATTCTTTTTGTGCGAAGACTAGGTATGACGTCCTTTAGTTGCGAGGAGAGTGGGTATGCGGCAAGTGTACCCAAAAAAGTATTGGTGTCTTACTTTTTTGCACATTTAAAAAAAAATGAGTTAAAAAAAAACACTCTTTTTCTTGTTCCACAATGGTTGAAAACTAGCTGCAATTTGGGTTCAAAGGAGGGGGAAAAGGCCCGGTGTATAGGTTCAAGAAGTACAACGGTATGGTCGGTCAATGGCCAACATCGTTCTTAAGGTCGTTGTCTGCCGTGGTGAACGTGTTCGCACACCAAAGCGCAAAGTTTTAAGGTGGAAAAAACAGCCACGGCGAAGATTCTAACGTGCTCCACTCAAATCAGCATGATATTGTATGTTTCACCATCATTTCAAAATGGCACGTAGTGTGACCCGAGTTTTTCAAAATAGTGTAGTAAAAAGGAGCACCTTCATAAAAAGGGGTGTAAAATTAGGGGATAATACGACATTGGTATGGCATAAATGTTCATGCTGAAGTTTGTTGATGATGTCATGCATTTGTGGTTGTATGTACTCTTTTGTACATGGGCATGCATGCCTAAGATTTAGTCGCTTTACCTATCATAGTCTCATAACACTATAGATGTTCATTTTTTGTGAATTGATGGCTTGCACAACAATACAACATCAGCAAGTTCTCCAACATTCAAGGATGACACAACAAGTGAAAGTCTTTTGTCCCATTCACGAAGATAACTTCCTAGTGATGAATGTCAAAATCACATACCAAATGTAACCCTCCTAATAAGTCTCTTTTCCATCCATTGCAGGCCATGACACAAGAACATTGTGAGTCACCTTCTAAAGCAAAAGAACCGAGGAAGCAATGTAAGACAATGATAGCCTGACAGGCCATAAACAAGAATGCAATGTTTCACCACTTGGCGGTTGATGACCTCGCAATGTATTAGGAGGATCAGAGCAAGGGAGCGGCAGAGGATGGAGGAGCAAAGTTGCTACGTAGCATAGAGAATGAGGAAGAAGAAGGCAAAGAAGATCACAGTAAGATGGATGACAATGTTGATGATGATCTCTTTCACAAGCACAGGTGGTCATAACAAGAGGAAGAGGAGCAACGGTCTTGAAGAGGGTGATAAGAATTGGACCTAGCTAAGGAGAAGATGGGCAATTACACTTGCTTGCCACCCATTGGGACCTTGTCTGCAAGTTGCTAGAGAAAATCATAGTCTTGCCATCCCTACATGTGTCATTGGCTCAACTCTTCACTGCTTCAAAGACTACAGGTACAACGTTGCAAGAGATGTTCTTCTATGTCTTAAGGTCTCATGTATGAAGTATTATGGGTGGATGAAATTGATATCAATGTAGCATACCATAGCAAAAGGGGTGAAATAGCCAAGATACCCTAAGAACTTCATGTGTTTGCTTGTGATATCCCCACCATGAAGAAGGAAATACACCATTTCCCACCATCTGGAAGAAAAGCAACAAGCCCCCCACCATGCGGAAGAATAACCATCTGACCACCCCGTTTTCAATATTGAATCGCGACATGTACCAAAGATGAAGTATGAAATAATGTGCACTTGCACATCCGGCCAATCGACTCTCAATGACGAAATACACTAGTTGAAGGCAGCGAACGCGACTAATTTTCTTCGACACAATCGTGTCATGGGTATGTGGGCCCTAACGCATCAACTGCATCCGTTTCTTGCGATCAACGACTTCCGACGCTGACCGTCGATGAGCTAGGACCCCCTCAAATCATGCATACAGTGACCCCGTCGCATCCGCGACTAGGGTAGGATGCGTTGAGCGACTTTCATTGTTGGCCATCGATTGGTCGAAGCCCCTCTCGTGTGAGTACTCTGAAATCAGACAATCCTAGGAAATAAAAGGGATGAGCTTGTAGATTTTGAGTGTCAAAACGACAAGATTAACAATGAAACCCAGTGAAGAACCCAACACATACTTAACGCCAAAGTTCTTTTCCTAGCTGCGCTCGACTATTTCAGGCCGACTATGTTCCTTTCAATGATCGTGTAGTCTCAAACCCCACACAAATTAGAATGAATGCCCACCGGAGGTATCACAAACCTTAGACACAAGGGGCTTGTGATCCACTTATCCACTTACGTGACGTACTTTCTTCTCCAATCTGGGTCACAACTTCTTTTACACTTGGAAATTTTTAGTTTCAATTATGAACACATACTCTAGAGCTTTGAAAGTGCTATGTGATTTTTTGTATCATGAAATCATTTTCATGTAGCACGTTAAAAACTTTGCGGACATGTCATTCAATGCAGTTTGGCTCAACACGTTAGCAAGGAATTTCCTGATGTGTCCACAAGTAAATTGGGGGAATGCACATTCTTGTTCTTAAACAAAGACTTACGCAATCCCACACACTATTTACTTCAAAGAAAATCCTTAGATGAATGTACTTCGTAACCCTGCGCACGCCTAGCGTGCAGCATTGGCACTTGTTTTATTTATATCTTTTTGGTCTTTAAGATGGTCCAGGCAGAAAATCCCTCCCACCGGATCTTGATCTAACACCTTTAGTAACAAGTCTTTCACGATGTCAAATCTATGGATAAATTGGCCAAATAAACCTGTGTTCCGAGTTGCCCTTCTCAGGAGTGATGATTCCTCCTAGGCTACCAGCGTTTGAGCCTGTCTGATTCTTCATCGACCAAAGACTCAAACTTGGCGAAAGCGTTCAACATTGTAGGCCGAGTTGGACGTCGAGATGGCTCCTTTCACGCCCATGAGATTCTCGCCGTCATCGATTAAAATGTCAAACTGTTTTTTTTATCCTCTACTGACGGTACTTGAACATTGATGATGGTTCGATTGAAGGATTTGTCTCTTTTCCCTTTTTAAGGTCATACGCCAGTGCTAACCTGTTTGAAGTTGAATTTGAAGTTATTTGTTCCCAAACCATATGATGAGAAAGGTTTGTTCGTCGTTAGGGCGGCATTCGATGAGAAAGGTTTGTTCTGATTCGTGACGTTCCTATCGACTTGTATACCGTACTGTCACCCATATTCGTGCAAAATAATTATTTTAGTTTGCCCATGTGTCACATAAAAAATTCTTCCACGCCAAAATATTCCTCCCTAAAATTCTTCCTTCAAAAACACAATTCCGTCCACTGTGTCACGTAAATAATTATTCCAGCCACCATGTTTCTTGCAAAAGTAAAGGAGGCACTTGGAAAAACATTAGTCGGGTTCAAATAAAAGGAGGCACACAAGCACATTTGGGAAAAAGTTAAAGTGGCAAGGCAGGGGCAAAATCGAGCTACGGTGCGATGACATCCTCCGGTTGGTTGAGAAGTGCAACTTCATGCAGCTTTTCAACAGCATCGCGGCTCCGCTTCTGCGTGCGGCTCCACGCAGTGCGGTAATGCACAGCCAAGAGTGCGCGAGTCACGGCTGGCCGTCGATAGCATCGTACGGCTGAACAAAGAAGGATGCTCGAACATCCAAACTTGGACATTTGAAGGGCCTTGCGGTGACCGTTGTCAGCTCTGCTACGAGGGGGAGTCAAACAGTGGACGAATATGAACATCAGGGAATTACTGGTTTACCCACCCACTTCCTCGCCTAAACAATCTAAAAAAACCAGATGTAGGAGAATATAGATGGCACTAAAAACGAAATGAAAAAAGGGACGAATTTGGGTGACAGCACGGTAGTTTACTTTGACTACTCGGCCGTGTCCATGCCCGTGCAGATCCCTTATGCAGACCCAGGTGGTACCGGTGCGTGGTCTGGTGATGGACTACCAGCTTGGAGCGGACCGACGACTGTCCCAGAGCTCTGGACGCTGCCTGAGACCTCCTGCAGGTTTTTTCTACAGCACGTAGGAGTTTATCGGTGGACTAGCCGTGGGCCCGATTTGCATGTTTTTGCATTGTGTTTCCACTTCTTGATGTCGGATACAAGCATGTGACCAAGCGTAGCGCCCGGCTTGTGATTTTGCACATCTAGGTTCAGACGGCGTAGCGTCTGACATGTCTACGCTGAGTTACGACCAAAATAGTGGTTTTGGGTCGGGTACAGGAAAAACCTTGTGTTACTACGTGCGACACCCGCTGAGCCCTGTGGCAGGTACTTATACCATGGAATTGTCACTTTTCATCTCTCCCTACAAATGCTATTAAAGCATTGTGACAGTTTGTCTTGTGTCTCCTCGCCATACCCTTGCCATTTTTTGTACGACTTGTGACTGCCGTCACCATCTGACTAGGCACTAACGCCTAATCAGTGGCTGTATTACTCGGAAACTTTCACGCATCTTCTCATGGTATCAGAGCAGCGACCTCTCTTGTTGCGAGACCTCTATCGCTGAGCTGCGCCGCAGAGACATAGCACCGATAACAGCATTGAGTATTAGCAGCATCGCAGTATCCTGGGACTCGTTGCAGCCATTTGGAGCAGCGACATCACAACAGAATTCCTACCACCATACCGGGTGAGTTGCGGCAGTTTCCAGTTCCGACAGCCACGCTGAGGAGCAACATCAGCACCGGGTGGCGGCAGCAGCCTTGTCTGACTGCCCATCTCTACAAAATGAAAACGAAGAAGAAAAATCAGCTCGTAACAGCTCGCGTAAGGGGCTATGAGCACTGGCAGCAGCCGCACGCAGCAACAACAGCGCAGCAGCGGTGGCAGAAGCAGCAGCGGTGCAGTAGCAGAAGTAGCAGCAGCGGCGGGAAAAGCAGCGCAGCGCATAAGCACCATACCTGGTTACGAAACGCGCTCAGATATTGACACCGGCTTAGGCGATGCGCGCGCTCCTTTACGCCATGTCGCGCGAGCCTGTCGTGGACTTTCGCCTTTCCTTGGAGAGGCCGACACGGGCATGGGTGCTGATCCGCGTGGGGGCTGGGACTTGGCACTATCTTTGCTTGCTACAGAGACGCACGCCACCCGCGTGGCTCCCATTTGCACTTTCTAGTTCCTTCGTCAGGGACCTACTGAATTCGCAGCTGATTAGTGGCGACGTGCCATGCGCATTTACACACGCCTTGGGATTTCAGGAGGTACACAGGTCTAGGCACTTTGCATGCTCATGATCGGAGTCCGTCTAGAGGACTCAGACATCTTCTTCGGGTACAACGATGTCGTGCTCGAGCCCTCCTCGACCTCCCTTCATCGTCTTCCTTGGGTGCATTAGCTCTTCCTCCAACTGACTTCTGCTCGCGAAGCAGCCGTGGCCCATCAGGAGAGCTCCCTTGCTACAGAGGTCACCGCGTCCCCTCAGACACCCCTCTTGCAGACCACTGCTCCATCCTCTCACACACCCTCCTCTTCCCCTTCCACCCCGGCTACCCGGACTCAGATGCAGGGTGTGGCAGCCACGGCATAGGGGAAGAAGGGCAAGAAAAAGCATGGTTTGGGCCATCAACAGTCAAAACAGCAGTAGTCATCTGGCAATAACAGTGGACGTGATGTCCATTGCTACAGTTGTGGAGACACTCATCGCTACACCAAGTGCCAGCAGCCGCTTGACTGGGAGCGGATCAACCGCGGTCTTCAGGCTACACACGCACAGCGGGCTGCATCAAGCAGCACAGCCTCCGGTCGGGCGGCGACCACGACTGCAGTAGCTCCTATTTCCTCACTAGTGAGCAGAGGGGACCCGGACCCGCGTGACCGCACCATCACCGAGCTCCGTCATCTTCTGGTGCTTTGTTTTCAGGGAGGTGTGCATGTGTTGTCGTAGGCGGGTGGTTCACAGACTACTTGTCTGTTCTAGTCGCTCCTGATGACTCATGTGAGGGGGACACACCTAGCATGTGATGATGATGGGCCAGACAGTACCGATTGGATTCATGAGTCACACCTCTGTGCTCTTCGTCGTTCCTCCTCACCTGTTGCTTAGGGGCATTATGAGGCCCAGTGCTCCATTGCCCGTTCTATAGTGACATCCTATGTTCGCGATCCCGATGGTACATGGATCTTCCATTTTGGTGCCACTCATCACATGACTTGTCGTCGTAGTGACTTTGTTGGTCTCAGTCCTGTTGCGTTTGTTTGTTGTCTTTGCATAGGCTCTTGTCAGTCCTTGCGGGTCCAAGGTGTTGGGGTGGTGTGCTTTGATGGTCCGTCTGGCCCCCTGTATCTTTCCGAGGTGCTTTTTGTACCTGACCTTGAGCTCTGCTTGCTTGCTGTGTGTGCCTGAACACTGATGGGACTCTCTGTAGAGCACAGTGCAGACTCTGCAACTATGACAGCTATTGATACTCGTATTGTGTTCTTCGTGCCTCTATTGTGGATGAGTTGTATCGTGTCTATCGGATTTCTCCTCCTCCTTCTTGCTCCCCCTCCCCTCCTACTTGAGTGTTTTTCATTGGCGTTCTGTCTGTCGAGCACCAGCGAGTGCGACATTGTGGCCTTTGTCATGTGGACTCCGACACTGTGTTGAAGCTCATTCCGACACAGCCCGTACTCGGTCTTGACGCGGCTTCTTTCGAGAAGCCACCCAAGCTCAAATGTTTGATCTGTGCAGGGTAAGATGCATCATTGCACCTACCCTGACTCCCATTCTCGTACACTTTGCCCACTCGAGTTGGTCCATTCGGACCTTCCCGGTCCTCTGCTTGTCGATTCTTTGTCCGATTGGGGCAGATACATCTTGACACTGACTGATGACTCGACCTGGATGCGGTGGGTCTACAGCCTGCGCCAGAAGAGTGACGGCGCTCTCGCCACTCGCCTCTGGCTAGTGATGGTTAAGCGTTACTCTCGCCACACGCTGCATACCTTCTGTTCGGATTGCGGCGACAATTTTCTTGGTGATATGGACAGTTGCTTTGCGGAGCACGGGGTTTTTCACCACGTCTCCACTCTTGCTACTCCTTAGCAGAACGATGTCTTTGAGTGCTCGAACCGCACCATGGAGCATGCAGCTCGCGCTATGCGGTCTAGGTGCGGTCTCTCGGAGTCCTTCGCCTTCGAAGGATTTGCCTGCATGACGTGGGTCCGGAACCGCCTCCCGCACGGTCCCCTTCTGGACCACGTTACACAGTACAAGCTTTGGTTTGGCGACCGTGCTGACCTGCGTCTCACTCATGTCTAGGGATCCTTGGCTTCTGTGTGGTACACCCAGGACCTGCAGGGGTTCAAGGTCTCACCGTGGGATTGCTTGTGTGCCTTCGTAGGCATCTCCCCGTGGTCGAATGCCTAATGTTTTTAGGACCCCGCCCGTCGTCGCATTGTTGAGTCCCGTTACGCGCTCTTCTTTGAGTCTCTCACGTACTATGATCTTTCCTCGATCACGTCGTTGTCATTCATGCACATTCCTATGTGTGAGGTTTCTCAAAGCATGGGGGAGTCTAAGCCTGTGAGCACCTCTCGCCCGGCTCATGTGTCAATTTGAGCACCCTCCACTTCTCGGTCTCCGGCTCTTGATGACCCAATGATCATCGTTGTCCGCCTAGAGACCTCTCTAGTACGGCCGGCTTCTACCCTTGTTCCCTTACAACCAACAGGTACCCATGATCTTGTATCTATGTCCGCCATTACTCCTGCCTCTGTGCATGGTCCTGCCTCACCTCCTGCTCCTATTGTCACACCCAGTCCCGTGTCTCCCACACACACATTTCCTTGACCTGCATCACCTTCTTCTTTGCCACAGCCCTCACCAGCTGTGGTCGTGCCTGTTCCTCAGCCTGAGGTGAGATCCTTGAGCCCAGGTTACTCACGTGAGCCCTGTGGTCGTCTTCGACCATTGGACTCCGGAGTCCAGGGAGTGGCAGGTCCCGTACCCAGACGCTCCAATTGCAGCATCGCGAGTGGTGATCCCAGTACAAAGGCCCTAGGCTTGAGTGAACGCACTAAGCGTACAGAGGTAGATCCAGCCTGCCATGTAGGCACTATCTTGTCACTCGCAAGTTTCATATCGCTTGTGATGAAGCAACTGATCTTGTGGTCATCAGACCTAGCACTGAGGCGTGTACACTTGCCACTTAGAGCTCTCTCACTCTATGATGCCTGATCCGGGCACACTGAAGGAAGCTCTCTCATCACAAGATGCTGACGCCTTGAGTGCTACCTGCGAGGATGAGCTTTGCGCCATCCGAGAGCACGGAGTTTACGAGCTAGTCGACCTTCCACATGGGAAGAAAGCTATTCAGGTCAAGTGGGTCTTTTGCAAGAAATTCAAGCCAGATTGGCTCACTGGAATGTCACAAGGCTCGCTTGGTAGTCAAGAGGAACTCTCAAATCAAGGGCATTGATTACACTGATACCTTTGCCCCTCTTGGCCGCATGACCTCAGTTCGTGCTCTGTTCGGTGTAGTGGCTTAGCATGACTAGGAACTGCACAAGATTGATGTGAACAATGCCTTCCTCCATGGCTCTCTGGATGAGGAGATTTACGTGGCTCAGCCACGTTCCTTTGAGGACGGTGAGAAGGTCTAGCACTTGCGCAAGTTCATGTACGCTCACAAGTAGTTTCCTTTGTGTTGGACCCAGGAGATCACTGGCACCCTCACCCGTGCGGGGTATGTACAGAGCGAGGCAGATCCCTCTCTCTTTATCCAACGAACGCGTGAGCAGTTCACCGCCATCCTAGTCTATGTGGACGACCTTCTGATTGCGTATCCTCCCAGGGAGGACGTGAAGGAGGCCAAGGCGGTCCTCCAGACTGCCTATAGGATGAAGGACCTTGGTCCTACAGTGGGGTTTCTTGGCATGGAGATCGTGAGAGACCATAGACGTCGAACACCACTACTGCATCAGGCCCGATACACATGTGTTCTGGGCGAGCGCTTCAGATATCTCCTTGGCACAGTGCCCACGGCCTCGACACCTCTCACACCTGACAAGCAGGATTCCCTAAATTTGGACAATCCCACAGAGCTGGGGGAGACAATGGATTTGACCTTGTACCTTCGTCTCATCAGATCTCCGATGTACCTCGCCACTACCACACGCCCCAACATTGCCTTTGCCGTCAGCCTCCTTGTACAGTTTTTGTAGGCTCCATGCGCTAGAGCCCTTCATACGGCTGTGCGAGTGGTATGGTACGTGATCTCCACATCGTACCTCGGACACTTCGCCGGCAGTGTTCGGTGGTTCTTGACGGCTACACCGATAGCGACTGGGCCTGGAGTCGAGATGGACACAGTCGTAAAAGTTACGTGTTCCTCCTCGGTGGTACCGCTATGTGTTACATTACCCATCTGAGGTCGTTGTTCCTTTGCCCGTTGCACAATAACGTCCTCCCGTCGAGTTCTTCTGGCACATGGATCATCAATTATGGTGCCACTTACCACATGACATGTCCTCGTAGTGGCTTTATTGTCCTTTGTCCTGTTGCGTCTGTTCGCTTCGTGAACAGACGCAACAAGGCAATCTGTCTTGATGCGGCCTCTTTCCACAAGCCGCCCAAAACCGATTGTCTTCTTTGCACTCAGTGTAAGATGCATTGTTGCACCTACCATGACTCCTGTTCTCGAGCTCTTCGCCCTCTCGAGTTGGTCCATTCGGACCTTCTCGGTCCTCTCCATGTAGAGTCTTTGTCCGATCAAGGCCGATACATCCTAACCGTGACTGATGACTTCACCCAGATGTTGTGGGTCTACGGCTTACGCCAGAAGAGCGATGCCACTCTCGCAGTTTGCCTCTGGCTAGTGATGGCTAAGGGTCAGTCCAGTAACACATTGCATACCTTCCACTCATATCGCGGTGGCAAGTTTCTGGGTGTACCTTTTGTCATTTTTCGGATCCCGCCCGTTGTCGCATCGTTGAGTCCCGTGACGCAATCTTCTTTGAGTCTCTCACCTACCATGACATGACCTCTATCATGTCGATGTCTGTCACGCACATTCTTATGTGTGAGGCTTCTCGACGGATGGGGGATTCTGGGCCTACGAGCACCTCTCGTCCGGCTAATGTGCCCGTTCGAGCCCCCTCCACTTCTTGGTCTCAGACTCTTGATGGCCCAGTTATCAAAGGTGTCCACCAAGAGACCTCTCTAGCCCAGCTTGTCTCTACCCCTGTTCCCTCGCACCCCACAATAACCCATGATTTTGTACCCATGTCCAAAAGTCGTCCTGCCTCTTTATGCGATCCTGCATCTGCTCCAGTTGCTACACCCAGCCCTGTGTCTCCCATCATTTCACCATTACCTTCTCACACTGCATCACCCCACCCCTTGGCCTCAGTCCTCAGCAGACGTGGTACTGCCGTTCTTTGAGCCCGAGGTGAGCTCCTTGAGCCCGGGTTAGTCACGTGAGCCCGATGGTCGTCCTGGGCCATTGGTCTCCGGAGTCCATCGCGTGTCACGTCCCGTACCTTGGCGCTCCACTCACAGCGTTGCGAGTGGCGATCCGGGCACGAAGGCCGCAGGCGTGAGTGTCTGCACAGTTCACAAAGACGTGCAACCAGCGTGCCCTGTAGGGCACGATCTCGTCACTCGCGAGTTTTGCATCGCTTATGATGCAGCACATGACCTTGTGGTCATCAGATCCTGCTCTGAGGCATGTGCACTCGCCACTCAGAGCTCTCCCTTGATGGCGTCTAATTCGAGCACACTGAGGAAAGCTCTCTAATCAGAGGATGCAAACACCTGGCATGCTGCCTACGAGGATGAGTTCCGTGCCATCAGAGAGCATGGAGTTTACAAGCTAGTCGACTTTCCACCTAGGAGGAAGGCTATTCACGTCAAGTCGGTCTTTTGCAAGAAAGTGAAGCCGGATGACTCACTAGAACGCCACAAGACCCGCTCAGTCGTCAACGGGTATTCTCATATCGAGGGCATCAATTACACTGACACTTTCGCCCTTGTTAGCCGCATGACCTCAGCCCGCGCTCTGTTCGGTGTGGCAGCTCAGCATGACTTGGAACTGCACCAGATGGATGTGAACAATGTGTTCCTCCATGGCTCTCTGGACGAGGAGATTTACGTGGCCTTGCTACCAGGCTTTTAGGATAGTGACAAGGTCTGGCGTTTGCAAAAGTCCTTGTACGGACTCAAGTAGTCTCCTCAGTGATGGAACCAGGAGATTACAGGCACCCTGACTCGTGCGGTATATGTACAAAGCGAGGCATGTCCCTCTCTCTTTATCCGACAGTCGCTTGAGCGGTTCACCGCCATCCTGGTCTATGTGGACGACCTTCTGATCCCATCTCCCTCTATGGAGGCCGTGAAGGAGGCTGAAGCGGTCCTCCAGAGTGCCTATAGGATGAAGGATCTTGGTCTTACAACAGTGTTTCTTGGCATGGAGATCGTGCCAGACCACAGATGTCGGGCACTTATGTTTCATCAGGCCCGTTACGCACGTGTTGTGGGGGAGCGCTTCAATGACCTCCTTGGCGCAGTGCCCACTGCCTCCACATCTCTTGCACCTGACGAGCAGGATCCCTTAAAATGTACGGTCTCACATAGCTGGGAAAGACAGTGAATGTGACCTTGTACCTTCGTATCATCGGATCTCTGATGTACCTGGCCACTACCACACGTCCCGCCATCGCCTTTGCCATTAACCTCCTTGCACAGTTTTTGCAGGCTCCACGTGCTAGAGCCCTTCATGCGGCTGTGCGAGTGGTGTTGTACGTGGTCTCCACACCGTACCTTCGACTTTGCTTTCACCGACTGTGCTCAATGGTTCTTGACGGCTACACCGACATCGACTGGGCCCGGAGTCCATATGGACGAAGTCGCACCGGCTAGGTGTTTGTGCTGTGTGGTACCGTTGTGTCCTGGCGCAGCGGGAAGCATGGTTGTATTGCATTGCACGTAACTCGTCGGAGGCAGAGTATGTTGCTTTGGGTGCAGGGACTGTTGAAGTAGTGTGGCTACAGCGCCTGTTCTTTGAGCTCGGGCAGTGAGTACCCGCGATCGTGCTTCGTTGCGACAACCAGAGTGCCCTCGCCATAACGAATAACTTTGGTGTCTTTCACGCTCGCACAAAGCACACTGCAATTGAGCATCGCTTTGTGTGTGATCTGGTGGAGCGACACGTGATCTCCGTCATATGGGTTGGCACTGACATGCAGCGTGATGACTTCGCGGGAAGTTTCTACTGACCATTTGTTCTATTTGGCTTCACCCCTTGCCTTAGAGTGGTTGGGTGTGGTGTGTGTCTGTGTCTGTGTCACGCCTGATTTTGCACTCGTACTCGTTTCAGTGCTGCACGTGTATGGACATGCGTACCATCGGGTGATGTGGGACTGTTGTGATTTGTGACATTCTTGTCGACGTGTACACTTTACTGTGACCACTCGGCCGTGTTCATGCCCGTGCAGATCCCTGATGCAGACCTAAGTGGTACCGTGCGTTGGCGGTGCTGGACTACCAGCTTGGAGCTAACAGACGACTGTCCTAGAGCTCTGGACGCTGCATGAGACCTCCTGCAGTTTTTTTCTGCAACACGTAGGAGTTTATCGGTGGACTTGTCATGGGCCCGATTTGCATGTTTTTGCATTATGTGTCCATCGTTTGATGCCGGATACATGCACCTTCTCAAGGTTCACAAGTCGGGGTCCGCCGCTGACACGATTCACCAACAGATAGTCGATTACAATCACAAGGTTGATAGTTCTCATCAATGTCTCACAGTAGGGGCTCACCATGCCTTCATGTCTACATTGCTGCCAAATGTAGTGGCGACTTGTTAGGACACCGCATTGGACAAGTTTGCTCCCAAACTTATACTACCTCTCGATTTTCTTACTGACTTACCCCAAAGATCATTTGTAGAAATGTGCCTGTAGTACAATCCAGCTCCATGCTCTTACAACCCATCTTTGAAGGTTGGGTCCCCAGCCCCGACAAAATTGTATTCAACACTGATCAGTAGTTTTGATTCAGCATTGGTTCTCTGCATTTCCTGGTGGGATGACACCCTTCACATGTGAACAGGCCGAAAAAACACATGGGGCACTCCTCACTCCTCATGTAACCTTAAGGGAGGGCTAGGATGAAAACAATCGGTCAAAAAGCAAAATTAACAGAACACAACTGGAGTGTTACAATATGCAATACAAGAAGCACCATGTGTGTATGCTGCAATGAGAGTACTTCACAATGCAGCAGCCGTGCCCCAAGCACTTCCTCTCGTTCGGATTTCACCCTCGACAAAAATGGCTGGACGGCGGTCACACAGTGCCGACCAAAGACCCGCACATGCCCAGTGCATGAGGAACATCTTCTGCAACAGTATCTACTCGGAAGGAGGAGTGAGGGTGCGGTAGTAGGAGAAGGAGCCACTGCCGGGAGCATTCAGGAAGAGGGGGCCACGGTTCTGCTGACACTGCGACGAGTCAAACACCTTGCACGTTCCTGCAAGCCACACACAAAGCAGACATAGGCACGCACACAGGCCAGACCTTCAGCAAGGCTCAGAGGAAATCATCATTGCAGCAAATCTACCGACCATGCCATGAAGTATTGTGCTTGGGGTGGGTGACAGGTGCTCTTGGAACACTCAAAAC
>SZWC01006138.1:17918-51275 GCA_023375785.1 Penium margaritaceum
GAAGGCAGTGATAGGAAGAAGCAGGGGGAGGCCTACAGCACTGAGAAATCATAACAAAAAAATGTGGCACAACGCACATCGGTTTCCGTCTCCCTTGGCGACGTAGTACGACTGGCACTTCTTTCCCTTCTTGGCGCAAAGGTCGCAGCACCAGTAGTAGGCGGCGGACGGCGTGAAGAACGACTCCACCTTGGACGCCAGCGCCGTCTTCAGCCCCAGTGGCTCGTTGATGACCGCGGCCGCCTTCACGTAGTCGTTGGTGATCACCTGTTGGCACGTCGGCGCGGGGAGGTTGCAGTAGTTCTGCGCTAGGGACGAATGGGAGAGCGCCAGGAGGAAGGCTGCGAGGAGGACAAGGCGAGCCATTTTCGAGGCGGCTGTTGCTCCAGCTGCTGCGCTTGCACGGAAGACTGGTCTCAGTTCTGGTTCCTTTGTTCCACTTGCTTAGGAGCTCAACCAGCTGCTGTGTTCATGGAATTCCGAGGAAAAGATGTCCGCACTCCACTGGAAAACGTCGAGAAGGTTTTCACTACTTGACCTCTGCGGGACTCCAAGGGCGAGGAGGTAACCGTTTGATGGCGAGGCCACCTGCAAGCTGCAGAATAGACGAAAGCGCCTATGATTTCAAATGTTCTCTTTGTCCATGAAGCGGGGCAGACAGTCGCTGATTTCCGCTAGTTTCAACGCAAACCCACAGAATTCGGAATAGGTTGGAGTGTTTCTGCAGGCGGTGCAGAAAAAGTTGCGGTGTGGTGGACGTCGTCAGAGTTCAAACGCAGGCTCAGGTGGTTTCCCATCGTTTCCCTGACGGGGACACACGTGTGGATTGCGCTAAAGGACAAGATAGCGTATTCTTCAGGCGTCGCTCCACAGGACTGCGCTCGTGAGCGGAAGGTCAGAGAGAGGGAGGAAGGAGGTTTGTTGGGTAGGAAGAGAAGGTGTTGTTTGGATCAGAAGGTTTCTCCTGTTCTATCGTACAGAAAAGCTGATGGGTTTGCGAACCATCGCGTTGAGGGTCGAAGGGTAGTCAACGAGTACCGACAAAACGGCGTCGCAGTCGTGTGTCCGCCGCCGTCAGCTGTGCGCCTTACGAAGACGGCGGCCATACAGGAGCCTGGTCCAAACTCGACGGGGTACGGGGGTGGAACTCTTAATTGTCCCCATTCTCGTAGACCTGTCATCAGATTGCTCCCTTTCTGAGGATGAAAGCTCACATCACCCCCAGTTTAAAGATATTTACAGACGTTCCGCCAAGAATCATTTGGATGGTCCACAGCTAGAATTTGTAACGCTGATCAAAACGTGGGTGGTTCAAAAAGAAAAGGTGCAGATCAAAAGATGACTCGAGGAATTGTCACCATTGGAAAGTTTCTAGTTAGAAGTAAGTGTACTTTGATGTAAGGTTTTGGATCTTTCGAGTGCATTGATGAAAACAATGGAGTAAAGCACATTCTGTTATTTCCAAGACGTACGCGAGTTCTAAGATTCGCGAGTGGTCAATGATGTCATTACATCCGTGAAACAGTGCGCATTGACCGCAGGATTTTTTGCGCTGATCAGCCAAGTGAATTTTTGCACGCTGCCCCGATCTCCACTGTTTCGCTCCCAAAGTTTTCTTGACACATTCAATCACATGTTAACAGTACAACATATGTATCACGAACCGTATCCATGATTCAATATTGTTTTATCGACTTTCAAAAGGCGTTTGACATTTATTGAACTACGCCTCCATATTCTCGAAACCCCCAAATTCTCTACTATATGTTACTAGAAACTACCTCTCATGACACGAAGTCGCACACGTGAAGCACCCAAGATCAATTTTATCTGCCATTCTCTTCCTTCCTATCGTAAATATGTGCTTGACGTATCCAACACTTAAATGGAAGTAGAATTGCTTCTAAATATACAATTTTTAGGTGTCCCGGTTCATCTAGTCATCTTCTGCTACGTCTGTGACCTAGACACGTCGTGACCTCTTGCTTCGTAGCACACGCACCACACTGATGCATGAGATTGGATGTGACGGTTCCACTCTCTAGAAGAAAACATGACTATGGTGAAGAGAGACACACAGGGGCGTTCGAGGCGGAGACCACGGATCACGTGGAAGGAAAGGAAACTCATTCTTCTTGTGCAATTTCCACAACCTAAAATGGAAATATTTTAGGGCGTGCAAGCCCATGCGAAAACGAACATGAGCTCTGTGTGTTAGTGCGATGCAAGAAGGCAAGAATTTGGCTAAGTCTGGAATGCTGAATATAGAAGAACGAGGTGAGAGTACAAATGAGCCCCTAGCGTGCTTAAGTAAGGGCGCCGGCACCAAGCCGCACCGGGCCCCGTCACCCCCGATGAACCCAAACGGGTCAGCGGGGAAAACACACTACGTACACCACTATAATAATAACGGTGGTCTCCTCAATGCACCGGAGCAGCTCTCCGAGTGCCCGGGTCTCGACCGCCGAGAAAATACGAGCAATGCTAGAAAATCTCGAAATCAGTGTCTAGACATCCAAAATAGCTTTCCAAACATCAGAGGCCCTACTATTGTTGGTGTATGTGGCTTCCACATGTCACGAGCGACGGCCTAGAGAGCAGCCACATAGAACGCGACAACATGGTCCCCGATGCGGACCCCGGAGGCATCGGTGGCCGGACGAGTGTGCCGAAGACTCTCTTCTTATTGTAGATGTGTGCCGTGGGATAGCACATAGGCATGCATCCTATCAGTACGTATATCTCATTGATGCGGTCGTTCTGGTTCAGACGGCTCGTCGTTTTGACGTGTCTAGAGGGAATAATGCCCAAAACTGTGCTTTTGCCACTATTTTTTCCTGCTAGAAAATGTGCGCCCTTTTGCGCCACGTATGGGTGCCCACTAGGTCAAAGACACTATGTAAGCTGTCTAGGCCTCAGTTGTTGATTAATCTCTGCAACTTCATTCATTTGACTTTCTTGACACTTGCAGTTGGTTCCTACCTAGACCTTTGCAGTCTTGCCTCTGACTTGTGACTGGTGTCACATGCTGACCTAGCACTGACGTCTGGTGTCACGGCAAGTGGTTAGGAAGGTGCCTGCATTTCTGTCATGGTATCAGAGCGGCGAGCCAGTGCTCGCACAGACGCGTAGCAGTGAGCAACCGCAGCCGTTGCTTTGAGTAGGAGCAGTAGCAGCACCCACTGTCTCGGCGAGAGGTCCTAGGAGGACTCACCACCGCGCTAGTTCCACGGCAGTTCCACAACAGTTCTGTGGCAGTTCTGCGCTGGATCTGCGGCCATTCCGCGACTGCATAATCCTTTCCGCGGATCCGAGGCGTTCGGCCGCTGTAGATCCGCGGTGGATCTGGAACACGTTGGCAGTGCTCCACAGTGCTCTACAGTCGTCAATTCTGCGGCAGTTCCACGACAGGTCCGCGACAGTTCCGCGGCCGTTCCGCGACAACAAACGCCAGTCTGCAGATTCGCGGTGTTCCGCTGCGGCAGCTCCGCGGCGATTCTGGAACACGCCGGCAGCGCTCCACCATTCCGCGGCTATTCCACGGCTGTTCCGCGACAGGTCATCGGCCGTCCCGCAATAGTAGAAGCCGCCTCGCGGAGAATTCGTGGTGCCCCGCTGTTACTGTGTCGCGGTAGATCCACGGTGTTCCGGAGATCCGCGTCTCTCCGCCGCGGCATCTCCTCGGCGGTTTTGGAACACACCGGCGGTGCTCCGCGTTGCTCCGCGGTCACAAGTCCGCAACAGGTCCGCAGCGGTTCAACGGCCGTTCCGCGGAAAAATCGCGGTTGTACGCGCGTCAACTGGTAGGAACGGAGACATCTGGCAGATCAGCGGTGTTCTGCGGATCCACGGAGGTCCGTCGCGGCAAGCCTGAGGTGATCCGCAGCAGGCCACGGAAATTTTGCGGTGTTCCGCGGATCCGCGCAGGTCCGTTGCGGGAGCTCTGCGGCGGTTCTGAAGAATCACCGGCGGCGCTCCTCGGTGATCCGCGCTCACCAATTCGCGGCAGTTCCGCGGAAAGCCTGAGGTGATCCACGGCAGGCCATGGAAATTCCGCCGGCAATACCACCAGCAGCCACTGTAGCAGCAGCAGCAGCCGTGTCTGGCTGCCCGGTGAGTACACAAAAAAGGAGGGGGGGAGAACGTTTGTGTTCCTTTTTATTTTTCTTTTCTTTTTGTGGCTTGAAGCCACTACCGTCAGCCGACGACGGAAATGACTGTTGCAGCATTTGTCGCAAGAGTTTCAACTGTTGCAGTGCCAGTGAAGGTGGCTTGAGGCAACGGCTGTCGGCTGACGACGACACTCGGTGCAGCATCTGCACCAAAGGCGACTTGAGTTTGCACACTGGAGTCGGACACCATTGCACCACTAGCGCGGTGGTGACCGTCCTCGTGACGCAGTTATAGCATGTCTAAGAGACTGTGCTTTGATTACTCACCTCCCCCATTGGCCTTGTGCCAACGGGAGCAAGTGCTGTGTGCACTCACCCACGCCGAGCTCTGGAGATGAACACACTGGCGTGGTAGGGAGTGCAGCCGGCGCCATGGTTGGCACTTGCTCTGCATATGTGGAAGGCGCCGCATCCACAGTGGCAGTTGCAGCTGTCGCACATGTTTCAGGCGTCCAACGCCTTTGCCTGTTACTACTGTGGTGATCGGCACCATGGTTGGCGCCAGTGTCGCGAGCGCCCTGCCGGTTGGCGACCGCACTAGATACAGTCCTGTCCTTCGTCTCCACCATCGGACTCAGAGACGTTGTCAACCGATACCGTGGCGCCCCTCGGTGGAGCTATGGCGGTGTTGTACTTTTAGCTCCAGGGTCTGAAGCGCGTGGTACAACAGCTCACAGACCATGTACTCTCTTAGCAGGCCGTTGCCACCATGCCGCTACATGCCTCCCTGTAACCCTCCTCGCCATCCTCACCTCCGTCAGTCTCATCACCACGCCTCCCGACCACAGCTCCACATCTGACTCCCTATGCTCTGTGCTGGAGGCTGTTGGAGTCATCCCGACCTGTCACCCCGACGCTTCTCTGGTAGTCCCTTCAGCTCGCCATCGTCGTTCCCGGACTCGGCATGCAAGGCGGCGGATGGCACGTTTGGCGAGACTTGCGCACGAGGCAGCAGCAGTTGCAACAGTGGCAGATGTCACCACATAGCTCACTCCCTCGTCCCAAGTCGCAAGATTGGTGCGGCATCCCCTCGCAGCTTCTACCGATGTGTCGGTCGAGGGGAGGATGGAGTGTCTGCTGACGACCACCGGAGAGTGCATAAGGGGTGCGACAGACAGTGTTGCACGACAGAACCTCCTTAGTGAGGACGAGTCTTCCGAGGATTGGTCCGACGCAGAGTCAGAGGCAGACGAGTGGTCCGGCGCGGAGTTGGAAGCAGTGGTCGTGACAGGTGATGCCCTCAGACCAGACGTCCGTGTGTGCTACATGGAGGATGCAGAGGGAGCTGCAGACCTCCAGCTCATGGCTGCCCTGATCGGTGTCGTTGACATCATGGCAGCTCCAGTTGAGGACACAGCTACTCTTGTCCGAGCTACAGCTCCTGTACCCAAGCACCTACGCTCCACGGTCGACAAGCAGGAGGTAGTGGTGGCTCGAGCGGAGGCACACGTGCAGGGTCTCATGGCTGAGCTTTGGTAGGCCAGCAGCCGTTGGTACATTGCAGATCTCTCTGTATGACAAGTTGCTGAGGTGTGCATAGAGGATGTGCACACCCGTCTTGAGGCTATGGAGTGGTCCCTAGAGGATGCATGTCGGCGACGGGCGGACGCACTGCAGTAGGTGGATGGCTTGTTGTGCACCAAGGGCTTAGCGAAGCCCCAGGGTGTACGAGCTTGCGATGACAACGATGACGTTGTAGCTGCAGATACACCGACGGATGCCGATGTGAGGTTAGCTGACGCCCAAGTGTCGGGCGTGTCAACAGTAGCTGGTGCCTCCACAGCAGCACCCCCTGTCGCTACAGATGCGGACGCGTTGAGGGGTGACGACCGCCTGCCAGCAGCTGGTGATCAGGCAGTAGCTGAGTCGACATTTTACGTGGATAGCTTCCTGCGCGACGAGGCAGCAAGGATGCAGGAGGCAGTGGCTCGCGCCGATGCATACATGATGGAGGTCCACCTTCATGTTTGTTCCGCGAGTGACCGCCTGCACGCCGCAGATGCAACTGGCCGGCCGACGGCCGCAGCAGAGCTTGACGGACTGCACACGTGTCTCGACGCTGCGCAGTCCGTGTGGCAGTGTGCGGCCCAGCAACTGGCAAGCATACGGGAGGCGATGCAGTTGGAGAAGGCCCTCAGCTGTGCCCTCGTCGCAGCCCGAGGTGATGACAGCGTTGACGTCTACAACAGCGACAACGACGACAGTGTTGACAAAGTTGTGGGGTGAGGCCACGAGGTATGCCCCATCAGCATTGTTCTCACCCTTGTTATTGCTATGCAGGCGCATGTGGCCATGGGGGAGCCAGCCTCTGCAGCCTAGGGGGGGTGTTAGAGTGTGGGCTTTGGCCTGACACCCTTCCGAGGACAGCATGGTTGGTTTGTGACTGGCACAATGCTCCGGTTGAGGTTATGCTGGTCGAGACCCGTGCACCCAGTGACTTGTACCGGTGTCACGTGGAGACCCATTGCCTCCACGTGGTATGTATGTTCCGTGCATGCGAGCAGGTGTGGTCCAGACCCGGACACCGGAGACATGTTCCGAGGGTCATGAGGAGACCTTGTTCCTCTGTCTCTCTTCCATGGTGTGTGATTGACCTCGTGCATGGTCGAGACCCGGACACTTGGTGGGATGCACCATTGTCGCAAGGAGACCCTATGCTGTTGTATGCTTGATCGATACTCGCTATGACTGGTTGCCTGGGCCATCCTTATTGCCTTCGCTCTGACATTGTTGTTTTGACAGATGTGTCAGCCAGGGGGAGTGTTGGTGTATGTGGCTTCCACATGTCACGAGCGACGACCAAGAGAGCAGCGACACAGAACGCGACGACATGGTCCCTGATGCGGACCGCGGAGGCATCGGCTGCCGGACGAGTGTGCATAAGACTCTCTTCTTATTGTAGATGTGTGCCGTGAAACAGCACATGGGCATGCAGCCTATCAAGATGTAGATCTCATCGATGCGGTTGTTTTGGTTCAGACGCCTCGTCATTCTGACGTGTCTGCAGGGAATCATGCCCAAGTCTGTGCTTTTGCCACTGCTTTGTCCTGCTAGAAAATGTGCGCCCTTGTGCGCTACATGTGTGGGTGCCCACTAGGTCAGAGACACTATATAAGCTGTATAGGCCTCAATTGTTGATTGATCTCTGCAACTTCATTCATTTGAATTTCTTGACACTTGCAGTTGGTTCCTACCCAGACCCTTGCAGTTTTGCCTCTGACTTGTGACTGGTGTCACACGCTGATCTAGCACTGACGTCTAGTGTCGCGGCAAGTAGTTAGGAAGGTGCCTGCATTTCTGTCAACTACAACCATCGGGTCTCCTCGTCGCACCGGTACAGTCCACTGGGTGCGCGGGTCTCAACCCACTGAGAAAACTCTCCTTCCTCCTGACAAGCCCATAGGCCTGCCGGAACGCATTGACCGTTTCTCGCCGGCGCTGTCGTAAGTGTTGGAGAAGTCTCATTACAGTCGGGAGGCCCATCGTGCCGTCACATCCTCCTCTATCATATACCGTCAACGTGGGCATATGGATAATGCATCATCGTCAGTCATGACGGGTGGAAGCCACACAAACCAACACTCCCCCTGGCCGACATAGCCGTCCACGCAAGAAAAAATGAACGAAGGTATGGAATAGCAACGTCTGCCAAACCACAATGTGCACCTGTCAACCACACACACACACACACTCATCTGTACCCATCTAAGGTCTCCCTCGACACCGGCACATCTCACCAAGTGTCTGGGTCTCGACCATGAGAGGAGTGATGCACACGTGCACAAACCAGTGTAATACACATCATACACATGTCAGACGACAAAATGGTCTCCTCGTGATACTGGTGATACCAGTGCTCGGGTCTCGACCGCTACAAGCAACCAAACAGGTGTCTGTTTGCCGACCACAATAGCATCATCAATCAACACACAGGATCATAGAGGGTCTCCTCGTAACACGGGTGCACCTCACCACGTGTCCGGGTCTTGACCACTATGAGCAAACCAACTGGCATGCACATGTCACACGTAGTATTGCCACACACCAAGACACAGGATCCCATGGTCTCCTCGTGACACTGGTGCGACCGACCAAGTGTCTGGGTCTTGACCAACAGAGTGCGGCTGTAGTATGCTCATATCAGAGTATGGACTCCTCGCCATGCATGTCCCATAATGTCGTGTCAGGTCGAGGTCCACACAACGCTCCCCCTGGGCAAATGAACCTGATGGCGATGTCCTCGACGGCGATGCTGATGCCGTAGCTGAACAGGTCTTGGGCGATGAATCGAGTGGTCTCTGCATCATATAGAGATAGCTCCCCCTGTCATGTACGAGTCGGCTCCCTCCCTCAAAAACAAAGTGGTGTCTCCGGCTATGAATCCTCACGTCACAACTATAGTGGCTTAGTTAGTTATTTGTGAACGATTGCAAGAGTTATGTGTTTCGTAGTATTACTACACAAGACTAGGCAGCCGATGTGATCCTTCCACACTACATGCTGCTAGATTTTGACCAGGCAGCCCACCTTGAAGGTTTACCCCAAAAGTGACAGGTGTGGCTTGTGTCTTCGAGCAACGAGGATTGCGAGCGATGCTAAGCTCACCGCTCGATTGCTTGTCAACCTGTCACTCTCACTCACCAGCTTGTTCACTTATTACTTTCCATTCTGTGCATGTGATTCTCTCCACGCAATGGCATTGTGACCCTTGTCGTTCTGTTTAGTGAACACCTCTTATCATTCTTCACACTAGTCGTAGCTACCCACAAGTATCAAAGCTCGAGTAAGAGAGAATAGCTTGAGTATGCAATCCTGGCCATGGATATCTCTTGCCATCCCCACCACCTCCGTTGTAGCTTTTGTTGCTATGCTTCCACGACTGATGCGGTCTTGCAGCACGTCCATAAACGCTCACGAACTCTTGATCATACATGGACTTTGTCACCCTCGCGAATCATCAGTGAAATCATTGGCGGACTTCGTCACGTCAACTGCCAAGACGCGACATAAGCTTCTATTCCGATCAACACAACAACTAAAGTGCCCGTAACAAGAGTCATTGCTACCACTTAGCCAAGCTAGTAGTTCTGCTTGAGCTTGATAGCAGCATCAAGAGCAACAATACCCACCAAGGGATTGTACCTAAGTCACAACAACAATAATACCTTTGATGCGTATCAAAGCAAAGATAGCTAATGCACGGTACACTATTGAAAAACAACATCAGCCACAACTATATCTATAGCCTTGGAATTAGCTATAGTAGCGATGGCAGCAATTGGAGCCGCATTTCTTGTCCCGTATTTACTCTGCTAGCGGCACCAGCTACGGAATTCGAGGTGCAAAAGATCCCGTATGCCAGTTACAATACCACCAAACGTAGTCGCACTTACAATTGCAGTAACAGCAAGAGCAGTAGCAGTTTTACTCACATTTGTAGTCCCAGCAACAGCAATAGTAATAACTGTTGTAGCCATTGAGAATTTAAAGCTTGCTACTACTGCAATTGCAGCCTTGGTCATTGGTGAAGCACCTCCAACAAGTATGGCAGCCAAACTGTTGGACTCCTCGTCGCGACCACCGTAGTAGCACCTTCTACAACTATATTTCTAGCGCTAGTAACAGTAGCATCCACTGTATTCCCACTCGCATTTGTAGTCGTAGAAGCTCTATAGAGTCAACACTTGGTGCAGCAAAAACAACAACTATAGTAAGTGAGGCTTTGCAACTTCTTCCTCGGTAGGAACAATAGCAGCAGCACCAGCAAAAATAGTGATAGCAACTATAGCGACAACACACCATTACACTTTGCTTTTGCGCATAACCCATCATCACACAGCAGGCAATGGCATCACAATGGTGGTGCCACTAGTCATGCTGGTTGACCGAAATGGAAACTACACTAGAGCGCAGTTCGGGCACTGGCCGTGTTGATGCAGCGTGCGGGCTTCCACGCAAGTTGCTTAGTCAGCTGCCCCCTCAGTCTGCTGCTCTAGAGTCCAAGTCTGAGTGCTCTGGATTTCTTACTCAGAAACGCGCGCGCCAGTGTTAGCGTCAGAGAGCAGTTGAAAACTGGAAGCAAATGATTGCAAGTGAAGAATGAACAACAATGGGAGACCCCTCCAAGCTCTAGCTCCCACCCACTAGTGTAGAACTTGTTACTCAGCTAACCAGCCAATCAGAAAAAAGTCCTAGATCTATTTCTGGCATGCAGGGTTTTCTCGATGAGCCCTGCCAGACGCTCGACAGCCCAAAACCCGGGCATCGTCCGTTTTGCCTGACAACTCGACCATACCATAATACCAACGTCACTAACGCAGTCGTGCAGCCAGAATCAGCTTGAAAAATAGCACCAAAGAGTTATGGCTGCCCAAACCCAGGCAGTGCCTACGACGGTCCATGACGTCAAACATTGACACGCAGCAAGAGACATGGGCCCTAGGCAGAGGACGATGCTGCAGACGCAATGGCATAGTCAGAACTAGCGTTGAGTGCACGCAGACATTATTTGCGGTGGCAGTGACCGCCGGCAGCCCGACCGCCGAGGAGGCCTGCCGATGGAGCTGAGCACGTTGCCCGAGGGAGGAAGCTTGAGCGAACTACGAATAGGCCTCACTGTGCGTCGGCTCCACAGGACGACACTCTAGCTGCATCGAGTATCACCGTCAGTCATCTGCACACCGATGTACACAAGCCGGGAGGACACAATAGAGCGAAATGAGAGATGCGCAAAAACCAACACTCACCGATGAATCAGAGGCGTAGTGCACATGTGCGGCCAGAAACAAAGTCAAGAACCAGACTCCCCCAAGGCACGCAGAGACGTAGGCAGGGACAATGAGAGACACTCACGAACGCACGCCAACCGAACTCACAGCCTTCTTGAACGAATCATGTTTCAGTGCCTTGGTCAAGAAGTCAGCAAGCTACCATGCTCTCTCAATCCACACAATGCTGACACTACCCTCATGCAAGAACGAACGCACATAGTGATACTCAACCTTGATGTACTTTGTGCATGTGTGATGCACGTCGTCATTGCCGGCGATGGCCATGGCGCTCTCATTATCATAATGCAACGTGATGGATGCGACGGACTGACGTAACTTGGACAACATACGACGCAACCACACACTCTCGCATGCGCTTGAGCCAAGGGCCACGTACTCAACCTCAATAGTGCTACGTGTAATGCACCCCTGCTTGCCACTACGCCAGGACACAGCCGTACTGTTGATCAGAAAGATCCTGCCTGTGCGACTCTTACTGTCTGGACAGTCGGCCCAGTCACTGTCGGTGTAGCCCAACGCGACGACAGACGGGTGGCGGCAGAACATGAGATCTTGCCGAGGAGTCGATACGACATAGCGTAATTCTCGTATCGCGGCCTCGAAGTGGAGGTGATGCGGTTGTTGAGAAAACTGAGTCAGGAGGTTGACAAACAGGATGTCCGGGCGTGTCGTTGTCACCAGGAACATCAATGACCCAATGACTCACAGATACGTGGTCATGTCAAGTGGCTCCCCCACAATGGCTGGGTCAGGACTCTTCAGCTTTACCTGGCCATGAGGTGACATGGGTGAAGATGCGCTGGGCAAGAGGGGCACGTCCTCGGCAAAGCGAGTGGACAGGGTTTGTACATAGGCTGCCTTGTGGACGTGCAGGAGTCCATACCTAGGAAGCCTCCGGCAGACGTGAGATCCTTAATTTGGTAGGCGGTGTGCAGCAGGTCCTTTACATGCTGGACTGTAGCCATGTTAGGCGACGGTCTAGCCTCATGGGCTGACGAATAGTGCGGGGTCAGCGGTACTGCGCAAAAGGCTATCGTGAAGGAGCGTGCTGCTGATCTCCTGGTTCAAGCTCCGCGGCGAGTGCTTCACACCGTAGAGGGCCTTCCGCAGTCGCCAGACTCTCCTGGTGCCATCATCAAAGCATGGAGGTTGTACCATGTAGAGCTCCCCAACCTCCAACAAGCCATGGAGGAAGGCATTGCTCATGTGTATCTGATGCAGCTCCCACCCATGTTGTGCAACCACACTAAAGAGCGCCCGGCTCGTGGAGAATCGGCCAACTGGGGCAAAGATCTAGGCGTAATCGACCTCAGGGACCTGAGCAAACCCCTTGGCTGTGAGGCGGGCCTTGTACTTTTCCAAGAACCCGTCGGGCTTCCATTTGCGCCGAAAAACCCACTTGGCACCGATGGCCTTCCGCCTGGAGGGAGGTCAATGAGGTCATACACGTGGTGCTGTTGGATAGCAGCGAGCTCGTCAGCACAGGCAGCATCCTAGTGTGCAGCCTTAGGAGAGGCTTGAGCCTCGTGTAGGATGGCTGGGTCTTCGGGGCATGCGATGGAGCGGACGGAGAGAGCGTGGGCATCTCAAGCTCCAAGTGGGATGTGTGTGAGTGCAGTCATGACAGCATGCCGATGCTCGTGATGAAGCATGGCGGAGCCCAGTGCAAAGCCACGGTGAAGGTCTGCAATGATAGCCGCAGTGGTTAGGCCAAGAGCCTTGGTGCCAGGATCCCCATTCACGATCGTAGGAGTGGAAGAGACACGTGGAGCGACAGGGGGCCGAGATGCCACAGGGCAAGGTGCTGCGATCAGCGCACTCGCTGACGGCCTGGGTCAGAGGTTGTCGCCTGGACCACGCATGTAGAGAGGTTGGGTAGGAGATGGCGCTGAGTCTGACGAGCCGTAGGGACCAGTGGACGTGATTGGGGCTGCTGGCCCAGATTGGCCAACAGACGCGACTAGGGCAGCCGGCCCCGAGGGGCCAGCGCGCGCGACTGGGGCGGCTAGCCCGGAGTGGCCAGCGGATGCGACCTGAGCCGCCGACCCGGAGGGGCCAGCAGGCACGACTAGGACGGCTGGCCCGGAGGGACTAGCGGATGTGACTAGGGTGGCTGGTTCGGTGGGACCACCCAGCACGACTGGGACCGCCGGCCTGGAAGGGCTAGCGGGCGCGTCTAGGGCTGCCGGTTTGGAGGGACCACTGGATGCGACTGGGGCGGCTTGCCCTAAGGAGCCAGCTGGCACGACTGGGGCTGCTGGCTGGAAGGGGCCAGCAAACGCGACAGGGGCTTCTGGCTCTGAGGGACTAAGTGATGTGCCACCCGGAAGTGGCAGGATGGAGGACGGACTCACCACTCCCCCGCGTGATGGGAGGGACACCAACAAGCCAGAGTGAATGAGATCACGCGGAAATAGCTCCTCAAAGAAGAGGGCATCACGGGACTCGACGATGTAGTGTCGGGAGGGATCCCAGCAGCGCCAGGCCTTGGACTGACGAGAGGCATTGAGAAAGGTGCAAGGACGTCCTCGAGGGGCGAGCTTGCCGTCCTACTACCGGGCGTGCAGCCACATAATGGCCACGCAGCCCCACACGTGAGCAAGGTGGAGGTCGGCTTGTTGATTGCACCAGTGTTGGTACAGCGTGGACTGGCGGGGAAGGGGTCCGTGAGGAATGCGGTTCCAGACCAATGTCATGTATGCCATGGCTTCAAAGTAGAAGCCGAGGTATGGTTAATCGGGGTCGTTTTGTATACTGTTAGATGGGTGTATAGGTGCCTACATCAGAAGGTAGTTTCCTAGAAGGTTACAAGATTCTAACAGGTTTTTGGCATATAAGACCATTTTAGGTCTGCTAAGATTTTCTAAAGACAGCTACTCCGCGTACATCTATTCACGTAACAACTACATCTGCAACCCTGTCCATTTTGTACATACTGGCACATTTATGTTTCTGATATCTTCTCGATTGGATGAGTCCTCCCCCCTCCCCCCGGATTGCATATGGCGAGTGTATGAGGGTGTGTATGTGGTGGAAGTCGCGAGACGTACACTAGTGTACGTCTCGCGACTTCCGGGAAAATCTCTCACAAGAGTTCATTAGTTTATTTTCTTTGTACCCCTCCACATACACCGCCTCATACACTCGCCTCATACACTTTCCCGTATTTGAGGGGGGGGGGAACGGATCCGTCGACATCCCTCGGACCATCCCCCCCCACTGGATTGCATATGGCAAGTGTATGAGGGAGTGTATGTGGTGGAAGTCGCGAGATGCACACTAGTACACGTCTCGTGACTTCCGGAAAACTCTCTCACAAGAGTTCATTAGTGTATTTTTTTTGTACTCCCTCACATACACCACCTCATACACTCGCCTCACACACTTTCCCATACTTGGGGGGGGGGGGAGACTGATCCGTTGACATCGCTCGGTCCATCCCTCCCCCTCCCCCGGATTGTATATGGTGAGTGTATGAGTGAGTATATGTGGTGGAAGTCGCGAGACTTATACTAGTGTACGTCTCGCGACTTCCAAGAAAATCTCTCACAAGAGTTCATCAATGGATCAGTCTCCCCCCCTCCGGATTGCATATGGCGAGTGTATGAGGAAATGTATATGGTGGAAGTCACGAGACGTACACTAGTGTATGTCTCGTGACTTTCGAGAAACTCTCTCACAAGAGTTCATTAGTGTATTTTTTTCGTACCCCCCCCACATACACCACCTCATACACTTGCCTCATACACTTTCCCGTATTGGGGGTGGGGACTGATCCGTCAACATCTCTCGGTCCATCTCCTCCCCCGGATTGTACATGGTGAGTGTATGAGTGAGTATATGTGGTCGAAGTTGCGAGACGTACACTAGTGTACGTCTCGCGACTTCCGGGAAATTCTTTCACAAGAGTTCAATGGTGTTTTTTTTAATAACCCCCCACATACACCGCTTCATACACTTGCCTCATACACTTTCCTGTCTTGGGGGGGAGGGAGACTGATCCGTCGACATCGCTCTGTCCACCCCCCCCCCCTCGGATTGTGTATGGTGAGTGTATGTGGTGGAAGTCGCGAGACGTACACTAGTGAACGTCTCGCGACTTCTGGGAGACTCTCTCACAAGAGTTCATTAGTGTTTTTTTTTACCCTCCCCCCCACATACACCGCCTCATACACTCGCCTCATACACTTTCTCGTGTTGGGAGGGGGGGGGACTGATTCGTCGACATCGCTCGTTCCATCCCCCCCTCCCCCCCCAATTGTATATGGTGAGTGTATGAGTGAGTGTATGTGGTGGAAGTCACAAACCGTACACTAGTGTACAACTCATGACTTCCGGGAAACTCTCTTACGAGAGTACACTAGTGTATATTCGATATAGGACATTGATCGGAAAAGACCCTTGCGGCCCAGACAACTCGATTCATGGTGCGCAAAGACAACTGGGCAGTGATAGGTAAGTAAAGGTTGAACAAAAATGACAAGGTAGGAAAGTAGGAACATATTTGGTCACTTAATCTTCCACCATCTGTTTTTATTACAGTAAACAAAATATTTGAAACATAGTTGTTTCTAGGAAAAAGACAACTGTTGAAGGGAAACTTATATTAATGTTCCTAGGATTTCCACACATCATGTATACTCTGAAACGAGTGTACAGTTCACAGGTGATTGGTCATAAATGTAGAAGCCATCGGAGAGACCAGACTCAATCCGCATGGTGCGGACGGCATCGGCCATGGTACGGTTCTATCTCTCGGAGACGTCGTTCTTGACAGTCGTGCAGGGTGTGGACGTCTCGTGCTGGATGTCGCGGGAGGCTAGAAACGTTGTGGTCTCGCCCATGTACTCACCACCGCGATCGGAGCGAAAGCGGCGAAGAGGTCGACCGCACTCACGCTCTCCAAGGACAAGCCAGTCTTGAATGTTACAAGCAAAATCACTCTTCTGTCGAAGGTAGAAGACCCAGCGGTAGTGAGAGTAGTCGTCAGTAAGGGTGAGGAAGTAGCGGCCATGCTCTCTGACGGACTCGGTGGAGAGAGGACCCATGACGTCTAAATGGACCAGGTCGAGAGTGACGGACACACAGGAGGAGGACAAAGGGTATGTGGACCGGTACATTTTGCCCTGAGCGCAATCAACGCACTCCGTGGGGTACTACAAAGGGAAAGTCTCTGGGTCAAGGCCCTTGGATGGCTGGGTACGGAGCATGCTGTCGACGACAGCAGAGTGGACGTGGCAAAGGCGACGGTGCAAGAGACGGGTGTACTATGGAGGAAGCATGCTGGTGACAAGGACATGGCCTCCGGTGGCCGACGGGGAGGCGAAAGAAGGAGAGGAAGACAGACGAGGCACGTGCCACAGGTTGCCACTGGCGATGGCGTAGAGAACAACAAGACCAGACGGACGCTAGGACATAGTGCTAACACTACGCGAGTGCACAACGTCCATGCTCATGTGGTGAAGGGTAGTAACAGACAGGAGGCTGAACTCAAGACCAGGGACGAAAAGGACATCGGTTAGAAAGACATTTCAGGCAAGACTATGGAAACGAATGACACCAACGCCACGGACAGGTAACACCTAGCTGGAGCCCGTCTGGACATCAGAGACATCGCCAATAGGACCAAGAATACAAAAGGCCTCGCAAGAGGTCGTCATGTGATGCGTGGCCTCGGATTATTGAGGTCTCGGCCGGGTCCTGGACCGCAGTCGCCACATCGCTAACAATCACATGGCAGCAATCAAGAGACACGGACGTGGTGGAAGGGGACATAAACCAAGACTGCCAATCATCAAGCCATGCGACATCATCACGGAGGAGGACAGGGAAGACTACGGGGGATGGCGAGACAGACGACGAGGTAGGACACGGTTGCAGCTCAGTCTCACTCATGCAGGGTGAGGGGGTCGAGCAGGAGGTGACGCAACTCGCACTTCCTTGGGTGGGAGGGCAAGGCAGGTCGAGCTGGAGCGCAATAAAGCGCTCCAGGTGTCGCTCACCCATGGACAGCCCGAAAGTATAGACGGAGTGCGGGGTGACGCCGCCGGAGCTTGGATAGAAGGAAGAATGCCCCGGTGGGTGCAACGACGATGCCGACGGCTGCGGATGATGCTGCTGAGGAGCTGGCGTCTCTAGGACCGGGGTCGTGGACGGAGGAGTGGAGTTGTCTGACGGGGTCGAGGCATTAGAGGCGGAGACAGTGACGGCAACGGAGGCGAGACGGCACTCCCGCTAGCAACGCATGGTGGAGATGACACGAGCCTCGTGCGTCGGTAGCGGGCACGTGTACCTCCCAGGAGGTTCTCTCCACCATGGCGGCTTAGGGCACCCTCAGGCCTTGGGCATACAAGCTCTTCCTCAGGATTGAGAAAGCTCCTCTAGAGTCCCGCCTCCACCGCACAGAGGCCCTTGCCTCACCTGCCATTGCCTCCGTGGCCGTCGCCTCCACCGTAGCAACAACTTCCACCAGCTCCTCGTCACCGGGAAAGAAGAAGCGTCGAAACAGAAAAGGCAAGGGTTAGTGGACAAAGACGTCCGCGAATGTGTCGGTGACACCGCGCTTGATGGTGAGGAGAGGGGGTGAGAGGGGGAGGAGCATAGGTGCCGAGGCGACGGAGGATGTCCTCAGCCTGCTGCCAGTAGGCAGTGACAGTCTCGGTCTCCCCCATGTGCAGAGCGTTGAACTCCCGCAGCAGACAGATGGTCTCATCCTCGGTGGATAGACAATGGGGACAGGTAAGAACATGCCATGCGGCAGCGTGATCTGGTGTCTTGCCAGAGATGAAGTCGGCGAGGAAGGGCTCTAGGGCTAGGCGGGCCTCCGGAGGAGCGACGGGGACGAGAGCGCATGCGGCACAACCAACGGCATACAACTGGTCGGCTAGGGTGGAGTCGTACGGAAGGGTGTAGTGCACCCACAAGCCCTCACCTTGCGCCCCGATGCAGAAGTTGAACTCCCAGCTCTGGAACTGCGCGCCGGCCTGGAGTAGTGGGGGCAGTGTCTCAAAGTCCTTGGGCCTGCGCCCGGCGCCCAGGGTGGGGCCAGGGACTGAGGTCACAGTTTCCCGCTGGCGCTGAGTTTGCAGCTACGCAAGGTAATGCGTACCCGCAGACATGGCGGAGCTTGCATGTCCAGGAGGGATGAAAGGCGGTGGAGCACTGTGATGAGTCTGGGAGACCAAAGGCTGGATTGTTGCAAGCTGTCTCGTTAGAGTGGCAAGCTATTGCTGGTTGGTGGCTAGGGGGTTGGAGGCGTCGGCGATGGAGCCTGTGGACTGCTGCTGCTGTTGCTGCCGCTGGTGTTGTTGCTGTTCCAGCTACTGTAGCTGCTAAAAGAAAAAGGGGCAGTACTCCCTTTGGGGGTCCCCCCAATGGAGATGGACCCCTCCCTAATGGGGCTGTTAGCCATGGGTGTTGGTGCCCCCTTTTGTGTGTGTTTTATTGTTTGTTTTTTTTTCTCTTTTGTCTGCTACAACAACAGCCTGTTTTTTTTCTCTTTTGTGTTAGCCATGGATGTCAACAGTGACGTCAGCCTAGAATGGCTGATGTCATCAACTGCTGCTTGCGTTGGCTGCTACTACTGCTGCTATGGAGTTTCTTCCCCCCACTCTCCAACTTCTTTTCTATTGTTGATGACGTTAGCAGTGACATCAGCAGTAACGTCAGATGAAGGCCGCTGACGTCAGTAGCGGTCGTTACTGGAGCCGCTGTTGTGCGGCTGTAGCCACTGCTATTGGTGCTCCTGCTACTACAGATCTGCTATTCTAGTAGTTGCTACGGCTGCTACTGCTGCTACGGTTGTTGGTGCAGCTGTGGCGGCTACAGCTGCTACTCCTATTGCTGCAACTTCTGCTACAGTTGTTGTTGTTTCCGTAGCGTTGCAGCTACTCTTGCTGCTACTGCTATTGCTGCAGCTGCTACTACTACAGCAGCATTACAACTGTTGTTGTTGTTGTTGTTGCTGCTGCTGCTACTGCAACTGCTGCTGCTGGTGTTGCAACTCCTGTTGCTGCTTTTGATGGGGTGGGGGATTTGTTGTCTCTTTGTTTTTTTCTTCTTCTCTTTTTTTCTCGTCTCAGCGAGCTCACTACTCGCTACGGGGAGCGAGCCACGAGCAGTGATCTTGCTACTCGCTGGTGCCTGCTCACTGCTCAATGCGAGTAGCAAGCTTGCTGTTAGCAGCTCGCTGCTCGCTGTGAGTAGTGGGCTATAGAAAACTACAGGTGCTATTGCTACTGTTGCTGCTGCTGCCTTATTGCTGCTCGTTGCTGCTACTGCTCACTACAGCTGTTGCTGCTCATTGCAACTGCTGCTACTTGCTGTTGCTTCTACTCGCTGTTGCTACTGCTTGCTGTTGTTGTTGCTGCTGCTGCTGCTGTTGCTATTCCTACTGTTGCTACTGTTGCTCGCTGCTGCTGCTGCCACTGTTTGCTTCTGCTGCAAGCTGCTGCTGCTAGTGCGGGCTGCTGCTACCAGCCACTCCACCTGGATGACATTGCCATATGCGTCATCGCCAGCCAGCGCCTGACATGGCCTACCGTTCACCTCCTCGCGCCTAGCGTAGGGGTGAGTGCTGCCGGAAAAAACATGATAGCATTTCCCCTGACCCAGTGACCGTGGGTAAAACTCTGATGCCGCCACCAGGCAGGTCAATGCTGTCGGGAAAAATCCGACAACATTTCCCTTGCACTAGTGTGTATGGGGGGTCCGCACTGGCTCTGATACCAAAATGGAAACTATACTAGAGCACAGGTTGAAGCAGTGGCGGTATTGATGCAGCGTGTGGGCTTCCACGCCAGTTGCTTAGTCAGCTGCCCCCCTCAGTGTGTTGCTCTAGAGTCTAAGTCTGAGTGCTCTATATTTGTTACTCAGAAACGCGCGCGCCAGTGTTAGCATCAGAGAGTAGTTGAAAACTGGAGGTAACAGATTAGGAGTGAAGAATGAATTACAATGGGAGACCCCTCCAAGTTCTAGCTCCCCCCCACTAGTGTAGAACTTGTTACTCAGCTAACTAGCCAATCAGAAAATAGTCCTAGATCTATTTTCTGGCAGGCAAGGTTTTCTTGGTGAGCCCTGCCAGACGCCCGAGAGCCCAAAACCCGGGCGTTGTCCGTTTTGCCTGAAAACTGGACCATACCATAAAACCGACGCCGCGAACGCAGTCGTGCAGTCAGAATCAGCTAGAAAAATAGCGGCAAAGAGTGATGACTGCCTGAACCCAAGCAGTGCCTACGATGGTCCATGACGTCAAATAGTGACACGCTACAAGAGACATGGGCCCTAGGCAGAGGACGATGCTGCAGATGCAATGGCACATTCAGAACTAGCGCTGGGTGCATGCAAACAGCATCTGCAGTGGCAGTGACCGCCGGCGGCCCGATCGCCGAGGAGGCCTGCCGATGGAGCTGAGCACGTCGCGAGAGGGAGGAAGCTTCAACGAACTGCGAGTAGGCCTCAGCGTGCGTTGGCTCCACCGGACAAAACTCCAGCAGCGTCGAGTCTTGCCGTCAGTCATCTGCACGCCGATGTACACAAGCCGGGAGGACACAACAGAGCACAATGAGAGATGCGTAAAAGCCAACATACTGTTATATACCCAGCACGTTAGCGCTAGGTGCTTACTATGAGTGACAGAATACACACCACCAATTGTGCCAACATCGATGCGTGAACAATGAGTCCGAGTTTGAGTCTCGCTTAGTGGCATCAGCATAGCCAACTTGTCAAAATCTGAAAACTTTCTCTGCCCCTATCTCTAGAGGGAGACCCATAGTCACACAACACGATCGAGGAAGAGGTCATTGTAGCTCATTTGTATGCAGCCTTCGGTCGAGATATTGTTGCTCTTGCAAGTACACTGACCCCTACGACCTTGGCTGTCAAAAAAAACACTGAAGCAGCCATAGCTACATACGTAGCAGTAGCTACAACATCGCGCATCCCTATCTCAACATCACCAAGACGTGCAATTGAGGCCTACAACAATGCTACAGTTGTCATGGGATCCATCACGGTAGTAGTTGTAGATTTTGGCACAAAGATTTATGCAGATACATCCGCCATCATATCTCCTACCACATATGAAAAATCAGCCATAGCAGCGACCGCAACTGCCTTTAGCATGTCAACCGCAATGACTTCCGTCGTCACTTTTGTAGCATTAGCTCAATATTTCTCCAGCCTCGTCACTGCAATCATATCAGTTGCTGCCGTCTTCGCCACCATGCATGAAGCACTCATAAAAGGCACACTTACCCTAGTAATTTAATGCTGCTTGTACCATCTCCATTCTCTCTACAAATACGCCTGCTACCGTTCCTTTGCTTCTTGCATTCTTGAGTAGTCCATCCCCTTGCGGAGCATCGTGAGCTACTTCCCTTGTTTCTTTTGGTGCTTTGTCTCTGTTCTACTTGCGGTAGCTCGTCTTCTATGAATCAGAATGGGCTGTCCTGCAACACTCTCACCACATGCTTTGGACACTCCTATTTTTTCCACGCCCCATGGGATAGGAACACTATGCCAAAATCTTTCCAGCAATGCCCTCACATCATCACCATACTCTATGATAACAAATCAGTCATAGCGTCCCTATAATGCCAACGGGCCCTCGTTTGCTACGCTCACCAGGAGGCTAAAGGTAGCCTTAAATTTCTAAAATACAATAACGTTGTGTTTGCTTACGAGGTGGCCACCATTGTGCTCAAATGCCTCCCTACTACCTCCATTGTCCCACCTACTGGTGTCAATGCTGGCACCAGTGTCGGCGGACCTTCCACACCTTTTGCTGCTAGCACCTCTGGCACTATCCCGACAAGCAACCCGTCGTCACTACTTCTCCCGCTACGCCGTGTCAGCATGACTTCTCCTCCCAACAATAGGTGCTCACCACTGGACTTTTGTTCTCCTCTGGGAATGTGCATTTCACTACATGGCACAGGGAGAGCAACTATTGGAGAATTAATTCTTATTCTTTCCTCCATTCTCATCTATCGCTACAAAGTCCACCCGTGTTGTCCATGCCCTCATTACCACTGCAGCTCGGGTGCTCGTTGATGATTTCGGAACCTTCAATGCCAACCCTGCCGTCTAGCATCTAGCTGGCCCTTGTGGCGCCTATGCCATACTTTGCCACCACACCAATGTCACTGGACAGGCTTCTTCGAGTACTCTCACCATCCAGATCAATATGCCTACTTGGCTCCAAGCATTAAGCTCCTTCGTGGGCCTTGCAATACTGTGCCTTGTCAAATCTTTGTTTTCCTCACCATGGTCAATGAACTCATCCCCGAGTCATCCGACCTCTTTTTTTACGCAAAAGGGAATGAGATGTAGCGTCTCGCCTCCCAGTATATTGCACCAAATTCTTCACTTCGTGCTTGAGCGATATGGTACTTCATTGCCAAGCACCTCGTTGCCTGGTGGAATAGTCTCCAAAATATGTGACTTCATTGCTCCGCTATCACTTGGATTGTGACCCTCACTCCTACCACATCATCTAGTTATTCTTTTTCCCGTCCCCTTCCTCTTCCTCTTTTCCTCTACCTCCAAAACTAGCATCCTTGCTTCTCAGGATGGCTGGAAGGGCGAGGATAAAGACAAGGACACTGGATCTTTCATCCTCATCCCTGGCGCATTCCTGTGCTAGAACTTTGGATCCACCAAGCACTCAACCCAAATGTGTCCCACTCCTTTAGGCAGCCTTTGTCTGGCCTGCGTCATGCGTGCTCACTAGGCGCATTCTTTCGTGCCCTACACAGCAGCCTCCGTCTCTAGCACCAACACTCCTCGGTCTTCCTCCATCACCTCAATCCACTACTGTGGTTTTCTCTCCTCCTCCGCCAGCTCCATACCCCAAGGGTTGGCCACCCTCGTATGATTCTCCTAGCTATGCTTGGCCTCTTTTCCTTGCCTACACTGCACCACCGTACTTTCCTGCCTCCTTGGGTACTTTCACCTTGGCCCGACACCGTCTGTTGATGGTGAACTTGAGCGTCAATTAGAGCAGTACCTCCTCCAGCTTCTTTTCCTTCGCAATGGGGGAGGTGAGTGTCTTACAACGCTGGCTAGAGGTCCTTTGTGTAAGACTAAAAAGAAACTTCATGGAGACATCCCCTTCATGTCTTGGGTTCATTGAATGGCTCTATTCTATGGCTAGAATAGAAACAATCGGGCTTGCTTTGCCGTGTCTCTATGCCTCTTCTCCGTCTGTTCCCATGATGAACTTTCTAAGTACCATTGAGACTTGTGTTGTTCTACCCCTCATGTGTATCTTGAGTAGCTTCTGGATTCTTGACTCCGAATTCACCCATCACATGACATCTGTGTGCTCCTCATTTGTCTCTTCATGCCTTGCCAGGTCTTTCCACTTTGTTCATGTTGGGTTGAGTGAGTTGCTCCCTATCCGGGGTGTTGGTGTCATGCACTTTGTTCGCCCCAATGATGCTCTGTTTCTGCCTGATGTGTTGTATGGGCCTTCTTTGGACCTCAACTTACTCTTGGTGCCATCTCTCGACGATCAAGGTATGGACAACACTGACAATCGTGTTATGGACACTGTATATCTGCACCCCTCTGGGTGTGTTGTCTTGCGTGGCAAGAAGTATGACAGTGCCAACGACACTGGTCAAGGCTTGGAGCTTCCTTGACTATTAAATCTGACTGTGGATTTAGAATCTACAACTGTGCACTTTGACCCAAGAACGGGGTCGCTCCATCAAGAATTGAGGAAGTTACGCCCGGCCAAAGGTTGGACCGGCGGAGGGAAAAATAGGTGACGGGAATTCATCTCCAAGGACCAAGGCTCGACCCTAGGAAGACCCAACAAGACCGAAGCGCACATTCGATCCCAGTTATTCAATGAATAAAGGATCATTGAGGATCAAGGGTACATTGGAATGGTGCCCGAAAGGGCACTTCGGACGGCCGTCACCGCCGTTAGTGGTGCTGCAAGTGACATACTGTCGTGGTTCACATAAATGGCCATATCTCGGCTGTTCCTCCACGGAATGATGTTATTCTTATTGCATTGGAAAGCTGAGAAGATGAACTACGTCATGCTCATCACAGGCCTATATGGAGTTGCACACGGCTCGGGGATCTTGGGTCACCTAGTATGTGTCATCATGTACATATAGTCTTGCATGTTGACACTTGAATAACAAGTACGGATTACTTCCACTGTACCACACGTGTTCCCGTGCAGCTCAAAGAAAATGCTACACTTCTCTAAACACGGAAATGTGTGCACCAGCCTCCCCTTGGTCGCCGTTGTCATTGGTTGGTTCATACACCCTCCGGTCGAGGCTAGCACACCGCGCCCAGTTTACATTTGGTATCAGAACCACCCTTGGCTCAATGGCACAACCATCTAGGTGGCAACCTCTCCTGGTCAGCGTAGACCAGCACACATCTCGTCTCTTTGGTAGATCCATGTCCAAGGCCAACCACGCACTCCGGTGATAAGGCGATAACTGAAGGACCCGTTGAGGAAGACATACCGGACGCAGAGGTGTCTTCATCCGGCACGTACTCATTGGCCACGACGTTTGACGTGTAAGGCTAAAGCAACAGCATCCGTAGCGTTGCAAAAGTTGCTCGCTGACATGCAAGACAAGATGAACCTGTTGGAGAAACAAAATGCGCACCTCAATAGAGAGCTCGCAAAGCGTCCTGTTACAATACCAGTGGCAGTTGCCACCGCAAACGGACCTGCAGTGGGCGTCCCGAGCCCACCCAGGGTGGAGCCGTCTGACCCATCGAGGAAGGATGGGCCACCTCCTAGAGCTGTAATTCACCGTCATTGGATTGGATGCCTCAAGGTACGAGGCATGCCGTGACTATGCCATAACCCTGTTAAGAGGGTCATCATTGGGTAAGTGGACCGATGTGATGAGGTCCAACCAACATGGTATTGGAGCATAAATTGTCACCAACATTGCGGCCGCGACCGGAATCTCATCCCCATCGGCTCCAACCTGCAACAGTGACGACCCTACCCTGAGATGACCGACCTCGTGGAAGGAGTTCACGAAGGCGTTCATCAAGCGCTTCACTATGAGTGACGTGAGGAACAACACGCGCACCTCGCTGTGTCGGCTTCACCAAACTGGCAGCGTTGCCGACTACACCCACAGGTTTGGTGAGATTGCTGCCGACTATGGCTTTGACTACCATGAATTATGCTTCCACTACATCAACAACCTCAAGAACAATACCCACATTGTGACGGTGATATACGGCCTCAACGATGACCTGCCGGGTATGATCACAGCAACATAACGGTAGGACTCTCATGTGCAACAGGCTCATGCCAACAGCCACAACTGTCAAAGAAACACACATGGTTCTCTATGTTCTAAATGATAGTTCAAATGGCAAATGCAACACATCTTCAAGATTGACAAAATTGTTCCAAGGTTGAACTGGTACGTGGACATCTTGCCATCCCTCATTTGAGAAAGATTCTTCAATTAGGTTGCGTCACCCTTACATGAATGTAATTTCCCACACATCTTGCTAATGTCACCGTAAGTCATTAGGTGATCTCCGCATTTCTCTGTTATGTCCAAAGACTCCTTGTGTCAAACGGCGGACATCGTCTGTCGAACAGCTTGTCGCCGTTCAGGCTCCGTCTTCATTCAGGTGACCTTGTTTCCGTGTGTTGCTGTCTAGGCTTTGTTGCCTGTTTTCCATGCCAAGTGTTGAAAAACTGGTGGTTCCATCGGGACCAGTCGCTTAGCCGCCATGGTAGACGATGATGAACATCATTTTCAGGACACCCGCTCTGCCACTTTCAATGAGAACACTAGGGATGATGAGGTATGTGACGGAGGTAAATCTATCGATGACAAGAAGAAAAACTGCAATGCTTTTATATGGCAGTTTTTCAAAAATACCGAAAATATCTGAAATGCGTTGACTGAAAAACATGCCTCAAGGACTACAATTGCAAAAAAGGGAACATGACTGCTATGCGCAAGCATCTACGCCTCACCCACCCGAAACTGTTTGCCTACTTAAGGAGCTTGAGGTCACAACTCCTCTGCAACTTGCAATAGCCAACGAGGTTACTGAAACAATTGAAGCAATAAGAGCCAAGCCTAAAGCCGTTGATTGAATGGGTGGTGGCTGAGATGGGTGTTGCTTTCAACAACTGGTATTTTTTCGCCTTTTGTGGAAGCATGTTATTAAAAACAAATGCCAGTTCCTTGTAAATGGAGTGTGTCTGGCTTGACAAGGCATTCCAGCACTACAATCCCATGGCCAAGTTGCCAGTCTACATCACCATTACACGCGGCATCACCACACGTGCAGAAGCACTTTGCAAAAGGCTGCTCAAGCTGCTCGTCGCGGTAACTTCAGCCATTAGTTTCTCAGCTGATGGCTGGAAATCCGACGTGAACATGAAGTACGTTGGAGTCCCGATGCAACTGGGTTTTCGACTTTAAGGTAAAAAGCATAGCTCTGTCATTCCCTGTTGTCTCAGAATCTCCAACAACATAGAACATTATTGAAGTATTTCTGGAAGCGCTGAAGGAATGGGGAGTGTGGGACTGTCTATTTTTTCATCACGGTAGACAACAATTCCACCAAAAAATGCCGTGATCGTCCAACACCTCGTTCCCTCTGGCTGTGATATTGAGAAGGCGGGACACATTCGGTGTCTGTGCCATATCATGAACTTGGCTATGGATGACTTTCTTTAGAATGTCATCTCCAAGGCCTGGTCTAAGGCAGCCTTTGCAACCCACAGCACACCGAGGGAGCAATCCCTCGTCATAGCTTGCTCGGGTGCATGTGTGCAGTACCTCTCTATCCACCATGACATAGAGACAACGTGGAACTCGACACTCGAGATGTGCAGCCGAGTATTGCTCCTCCGCCAAGTCCTTGTACCTTGGTTGACAAATCACGGCAGAGATGGGACGTTGTTGACACCCTCGAGTGATCAGTGGACCACCACTGTACTGCTCACTCTCAAACTCAAGCCTTACAAGTCATACACCGATTACATCAACAGTCCAAAGTACCCGACGCTCATTCTGGTCATACCATTCTTGAAATCATGATGATGAAGATGAGTGGATGGCATATGTGCTGGATCAGCACTGACAAGAAGTAGAAGCGGAGGGCGGCCACAGGTAGGCTCAACATGAATAGCACGTGCTGGCAGAAAAATGCCCCAGCTTGGAAGATAGCAGCCAGAATGCTCCTTTGGCAGCAGCTACAGTTCCACCTGCACCAGAGCCGCGTCAGCCCTCGGGTGTTACACTAGTGACAAGAGGATGATGAGTTTCTGGAAGGAGCTTTGGAAAATTCGGTGGAGGACATTTTTTCCCCGTGAGTGCCAGCTACTTCTCTTGATGAATCTCCTCCAACCACGTTGGAGGGAGAGGTGGAAAAAACTGCCGGTCAAGGAGCTACACTACAGCATCCTACTACACTACCAAAATAGAAAAGCAACGCACTTCACCACCCTGTTCCTTGCAAAAATGGAGCTTTCACGGTCCCGACAACATCAACGCCATCGGAGCAACCTTTTTTTTGCTCAGTCGCCACATCATCACTGACTTTTGACACTCCCTCAACCACTTGATAGCGGAGACCCTCCTAACTATGAAGTCCTGGATTAATGAGAGGGGTATGCTAGAGTTCTCAATTGACTGTTAGGGCAACTTTGCCCTCGAGTTAAAAGCGAGGGAAAAACGTGTAAATGAGTTGCGGAAGAGGGAGAATGCTAGATTGGTGGAACAGACAGAAGAAGAGCTGGAAAGATTGAGGCTGATCGACATGGAGGAGGAAGATGAGGGAATGGATGGAGGAAATGATGATGAAGGCAACGAGGACAAGGGAGATAGAGAATAGCTTTCAGTCATGCATTTATAATTTCAGTCAAATTTATTTCAGACTTGCTTTCACACTTTCCCCCAAATATGCTTCCAGACCTGTTTTCACACTTGTATTTAGACTTCCCTCTCAGCCATGCTTCCAGAACTGCTTTCACACTTGCATTTCGACTTCCTGCATACATGCTTTCAGACTTGTTTTCAGACTTGCTTTTCAAACATGCTTAAAGACTTGCTTTCAGACTTGAATTAAAACATACTATCAGACATGCTTGTAGAAATGCATTCAAACATGCTTGAGACATGCATGCTTATAGACAGGATTTCTAACATGCTGTCAGACATGCTATCATACAGGCTTTCACATCAAAACTTGGTGATTCGATTGATACATCATTCAAGGTATTTCACAATATCTCATTAAACCTTACATCATTTATTGAAATGCTTGTTTTTTAACACACTTCCGTACTCACTTTGAAACATGTTTTCAGACATGTGTTTAGAAATGCAGCATCCTGCAGTTTGCATGACTTTAGGTATACCATCATACATACAAGAAGCATGATCTAGACACGTTCTTGAACAAATTTAAACATTTGAGTTTTTTATAATGATGGGGGAAATACCATCTCGGAAAAGTGACATGCTATCCTTTTGAAAGATGTGTGCCTGAATGATCAGTGGAACCCTGAAGATTCGCGGTTCTCTTGAGAACCACGGTTCTAGAAACGCAATCACGGTTTTGATTCTATGTTCAAATCAGAATTTAGGTTGAGGTTCCATCCTAGGAGCCGCGATCCCGAACCGGTGTGCACCCTTCTTGTCGCCTGCTCACTTCATAGCCGCTTGTGTCTTTCACAAAGCCACCAAAGCCCAGGGAACTTTGCCAAAAACTACCTCAGAGGGGATCTTGCCAGTAACAACTGATGTAATAGAGTTGTGACTGAGCTTGGCAGTTGGTAGCTTCACCTCATATTCAATATAATGTCAATTACACATGATTCAGTGCAGTTTTTCGAGCGTCTGATTGGTAAGCTTGGACTACCAGTCAGATTGGGAATGAAAGGCCGCTGATATCTGGATACTACTAGTCAAATATCAGGTCTTGCAAGAATCTTTTGGTGAGCCATTCATCCCAATCTCTTGTATAGTAGGACATGATGACGTGTAGTTTGATGATGTTATTGAGAGGTAGTCGTACTGTTTCCTCAGCGGTGACCATGGTTGCCTTTGGGATGAAGTGAAATATCTTCAAGAACCGGTCGACCACCACAAGTGTTTCATCAAATCCTTTCATTGTGATGAGTAAACTCATCAAAAAGTCCATGGATATATCCAACCACGGTTATCTGGGTACCGGTTGGGGTTAAAGCAAACCCAGGGGGTTGATTTGTCTTGACTTATGGGATTGACACATGTCACAAGTATTGCATTTGTCTGCAATGTCTGCGGACTTATCAGGGGGAGGGGAGGATGCAGTGGAGGGGGAGGAGGAGGGGGAGGGGTAATGGCAGTATGAGAGGCATGAGGAGTCAGAGGAGGGACGCAAGGAGGGGGAGGAGATGGGGCAGGAGAAGGGGCAAGAGGAGGGGGAGGGGGACAGCCACGAGGAAGGGGNAAGAAAAGAGGGAGGAAGAGCGGGTGGAGGAGGGAGAGGAAAGGGGGGAGGATGAGGAGGGTGAGGAGGAGGGGGGAGGAGGTGAAAAGAAAGGGAGGAGGGAGGGAAGTGAGGAGGGAAGTAGGGTGGTAAGGGAGGAAAGGGGAGGAGGAGGAGGAGGAAGAAAAGTAGGAAAATGAGGACGATAAGGAAGAGGAGAAGGAGGAGGAGGAGGAGGAGGAGGAGGAGGAGGGAGAGGAGGATGAGGATGATGAGGATAAGGATGCGTGGAGGTCGGAGGGTGCGAGGGAGGAGAAGGATGAGTAGAAGGAGGAGGCAGAGGAGGAGGGAGGTGGTGGTGGTGGAAGAGGGAGCAGGAGAGAAGGCTTGGAAGCAGGAGGATGAGGGGAAGGAGGAGGAGAACTGGGTAAGTGTTTTTTGTACATTTTAATGGCTACAACGTAGCACACATCAGCCGCAATCTTTGTAGAGATATTACAAAAATTCATCGTCTTGATGAGCAGTAGTTTAGACACAACTGCCATTATTGAGTGATGTGCCGAGAAGTCATAGCAAAATGGGGGCTTGGATGGGAGGAGGGGTGTTACATTCCTGATGTACACAAGTACGTTAACTTCACAAAAGGACATTTTTATAACTACATTCATGGCTCTCCACGCATTGACCTCAAGATGTTTGGGCCGTTTGGCTGAGGGCATTTTGGCTCACTTGCCTTGGCCTCCGGTGTTCCGTTCCAAAGAGTTTGATTAATGTGATCCCTTTCTAGAAGGGTCAAGAGAACTGCCGCAAAATGTGTTTTTGTTTTCATACTGTTAATTCTACATGTCAAGAGCACTCGATTTTTACAACACCTCGCCTCAATGTTCTCAAAACCCCCCGACTTTGTGGTGGAGTTCTCAAAACGTTCTCTCACAACGTGATGTCTTGTGCGCTTGACTTGAGCACACAAGAGACAAATACACCTCATTTTGTTTTTTCTTTCTATTATGTATAAACATTCGGCACTTCAACCACTTGTTATCAAAGGACACTTATGACTAGTTACAAACTATCCACTTGTCCCAATTTACTGAATCGTCTTCTGCTCTGCACCTCATTCCATCCACATTCCTCTCAGTGTAACATTTGGAATTAGAGTGCTGCTGCGCTGGAACAGCAGTCGGCAACCTCACAAAATACTTCAGCATATCTCCACCGCCAAGAGGATTGTAGACCTCGCTACGACAACGTTGAACGGAGCGAGCATGTCCAGCAACGAGTTGTTGTAACCAGGAAAGAATTCGGCTATAGAGGAATAGCAGCACGCAGTCCATGATGCTCTCCAAGAAAACAATAAAGCAGCGAAATGCTTAGAGGTAAATGACGTTACTCTAGTGACTTTGACGACCTATACGGTGACGGACCCCTAGGGTTTGATGAATCCTTCACCTTCATTTTTGCCTGTCAGGGAGACACCTGGCACGTTGCGAGGCACATGATTGCATTAATGAAGAACTATGCCATGATTTGTCGAGACTTGAAAGCCTCAAGAACCATCTGTTCTATATCCTCATCAGGAATATACAATTACCCTGAAATACGGGTGCACATGAAGAAGTACTCACCATCAGAAACATTCAACTCTCAAATGAACCCCAAATGTGGTCGGCACTTCCAGAACCGTTTGATTATGTTAATTCCAAAGGACGGACGGTTCATACGTGGCTGACGATTCTAAATGTGTACTTCACAGCTGCTCGGTTTGGCTACGACGAGAAGAAACTTCACTTTGCACCCTCACTTTTTCTTGGCATGGCGTTGAGCTGGTGGCCCAATGTTCAAACCATTCAACAACAACAGGTAACCAAAAGAGCTGGATTCAAGACTGATGCGGCCGCTCTCACATTGTTGATTGAAGACATTTTATCTCTCAAAGAGATAAATCTGTCGCGTCATGACTCTTTGACTCCACCAGAGAACTGGACGGACTTCTTGTGCTTCATCCTAGCCCGCTTTGGAGTGAATAAAAAATATGACGCACACAACAAGCTTTTACACTTGCGTCAGTAATCCAAATTCACAGAATATAGACAACGTTTCTGCAAAATGTTCACCGACAATGAACTCGTTCCCGAAGAACTCTGTTTCTATTGCAAAAGCATAATGCACAACTTCTGGCAAGCTATTGCAGTCTTTGGCATTCAAGATGACCTTCCACAAACAATCACAATCTCTTATTGCATCAACTCCACCAACTACAATGCTTGGATTCAAGAAGCCAACGTCTTGCGATCCCAAGGCCATAATCCATATCATGATAGTCAGTAGAAACCTTATCTTCAGGGGATATTGATGCTGTCATTCAACGCAATCAATGACTGGGTTGGACCTGCGGAAGGTCGGGTCACATCTCGTGTGACTGTCGGAAGTGGTAGTAGCAGGCCAAAGGGGGGAGGGGGAGTCACATAGGAAAACCAGGAGATGCAAAACGGCAAAGGGCAAGAGTAGAAGGCAGACCTCTTGTCCAATCGGAAGAATCTCTGTCTACCAAAGCCTACATGAACAGCTCACAAAGCCACAGCCGGGGATTCCTCAGATTGCAAATTCATCATAGGATACGAGGACAACAGACCGGCAGTGCTGCTACGAGTACAACCAAGGGTTTGTAAAAGTCGCAGGCCGGTACCGGATCTACTGGATGGAGGAGCTTCTTACAGAGTTGTAAGCAACGACATGGTTCGGGGTATGGGCTTACGCAATAGTTTAGGGGTCTTTGACGGAAAATTCGTTGACAAACGAATGCAAATCTGACGATTTCACAATAAACTCGGACTGCAAAATAAGAGGTTTGGACGATGTAACGGTCTCAAAAACTTGCCCAGTGAGCAATCTTAACAATCATCCTCGGGTAAGTTTTATAATACCGACACAATCTGCAATTGCACTAGAGTAGCAGTGCATTCTCCATCAGCAGTCATGACAGAAACAACACCTAGCTCTCATCAAGGGACCCACAATCAGTGGCGATTACAAAAAGCAACAAAGGAGGAAGCAACAGAGGAAGTTGCAACAGCCGCAAGCGGACACATGGAGCTGATATCACTAGTCCGCGTGGAGTGGGGGAGAGTAGAGGAGATTGCAGCAACTGATCAGATGAGAGACCATGGGCTGACCAAGCGTAAAAAACAAGTGGTCAATATGCTCGCTCACGGGTTCTTCAGGCCATCTACATCACGATACGCCGGCCCTTTGGTTTTTTGAAAAAGAAAACTGGTAAGATGCAAACTGGCATGGACAACAGGGTGTTGAATTTTTTTTCTCATGAAGAGTTGCTACCCCATTTTGTGAGCAAACGAGGTTTTTGACCAACTCCTCAGGGTGAGAATTCTCACCAAAATCTGTGTATACAACGGCTGTCCTTGGATCTTATTAGGATATTGAGAAGACGATGTTCTGCACTAGATACGAGCAATTCAAGTTCATGGTTATGCCGTTTGAGCTCACAAGCGTGTTGCAATATTCCTGGCGGCCATGAACAGCATTTTGTGGATGTAACTGGAAGACTTAATGTCATGTTTCGACCAAAATGCTGAGGAAGAACTCTGTCCTTCTTCAGATCATTTGATCAGAACCCCTCAATCCAGACAAGACACCTCTAGTCATAGCAGTGAGTGGGAGCAGCTTTGCACTCGCCAACACTCAAATGCTGATGCCTCTCTGATGCGTTCCCGAGGCCAGCCCAGTAGCTGAAGGTTGTAACTAACAGCAGCGTACTGAAGATGGGTTTCGTGATGTGTCAAGAGCCATGGTGCACTACAACTGAAAAGGAAAGGGACAATTGCTACTCTTTGTTCCAACTCTTGATGGAGGTTGTCAGCTATCCATGATGGCCCTACATGGGAAACTTGTGGCTGTGTGAACTCATTGGGTCAAAGGGGCCGCGGGGG
>SZWC01006138.1:69854-83321 GCA_023375785.1 Penium margaritaceum
AGAAAAAAAGAGGGTGACTAGGTGAGCAGACAAGAGGATGAGGATGACAAGGGAAGGAGACCCACTCCACCCCACCTTCATCCTCCCGTACCCTAGACGAGGAAAGGGGTCCTTCCTCCTTCTTCAACCTTGAGCCCTTTGCCCCCTTGTTGTCTGGCTGCTACAAAGGAAAAGAAAAAATATGTTTGCCATCTCACCCTTGTCATGATCCTGTCACCCTAGACCTCATTTTCTGGAGGAAGACAAGTAGGAGGATGAAGAGGAATAGGTATAGGGGGAGGAACAGGACCAAGACAAGGTCTAGGAAAACTGCAGGGATGGACGAAGACTAGGTCGTGGACTTCAATGGGAAGAACAGGAGGATGATGTCACGAGAACGGTGGAGAGAGGGCGGACAAAGGAAAAATGAATGAAATTCCACCTTTTTGCCCTATTTTTCCATTCACCACCCTCTCCTAGTCCTCGGCCTCGTCATCACAAAACACTTTTTCTTGGGTCGCACCTAAACTGCCACTTTGCGAAGCACGTACCGCGTGCACAACCTCACTTATTTAGACCGGTCTAGGTTCTGTCTTAGTTTAGTTATTTCTTTTAGGGGACCTTTTACCTTCCAAATAAAAGGTCAAAAAAGACCTATTGCCCTTCCCATGTTTCTTGCATCCATCACATAAATCTGTATTGATTGGATTACTTACATCTTTGTCGTTTCATGGTCTCACAAACGTTGCACATCACCACGAGATAGTTTGATGCCACAACCTACCATCATTAATTCTACATTGATGATGCAAATAATTTAAACATCAAATGGTGGGCCTCCATACATAGTCAAGGCATTAGAATACTTCAGTTCTAGACCATCTAATTCATAAATACTTGACTCCAATAAGTGTCATGCATGGCGAGGCCATTCCGTTGAACACCTTGTGATTTGCTCAATGCATCATGAATAGATATATGTATCCACCATTCAATTTCATGCTCATGAATATTCAACTACATTACTATCATGATACATGTTATTGGCATAGCCAAAGTGAATATTTTCATTGATTACGAAAAACATGGCCATGCTTCATCCTTGCCGTCAATGCCACTGCCAAGTTGTATTTATTAGCTTATATGACAATGTTGAATTTGCTCGGGAAAATCTACCAAAATTAAATAGATTGTAGTAATTTGTTGATGCATAAAGATTTTCTTTTCACATCACATATTTGGACTGATCGGTTCTCATTTTTAGCTAAGCCTGTACTATAGTTTATAGCCATCATGTTTCCAAAACTGACAACGAGAACCACGAAGATGTTTTCACTAACTTTGTGAGAATTCTTGCTACAACAAGACACCAGGAAGAGAATACACCAGCTATTCATGTTTCATGAAGCTTTCAGGTCCTCCCAATACCACCAAGATTTCATCATTTCTTTTCACATCCACCATTCATAAATGTCAAAAGCCTTCTTTAATTTCACTTGTGGACCTCCATCTCTTCATTTGAAATACTTGGGGGGCAATACCATGCTTGTATCACAGATTAATCTTTTCTTCATCCATCTACTTCAAAGATTGAGTTTTTCATATCTTTCATAATGAAAGTGGTTTCACTTCGAAAGGCAAGCTCTTGGCTCCTTACTCCTAATGCAATGGTCTTGGTGCTCAACAAGAAACAATCTACACAAGAGAGAAATGAAATCTCTTCATTGATAGGTTATAATACAAAATACAAGTATGGTTCAGGCTAAAATCAAATATGTACAAAGCACTAAGCTGCCTGACATCCCAGCAGGGATAAATCCTTGCTAGACCTTCAAAGCTCTTGACGCAAGGGGTCTTTACACTGCCATCATATCCAAGATAGACAGGCATCTAGGCAGTCAGGAATCCTCCACCCAAGCTGGAATGCTAGTGCCAATCTAACATGTGTCTTCAAAGAGAAATCCAACAGAGTCTTGGCTTGGGCACTCTAATACAGACCTCAGGGGCTCAAACAATGGTGATGAATGTGTAGCTAAAGCCTTCAGCACTTGAAGCAATGAGGCTATTCTGTTAGAGATGGAGAAGAGAAAAAAATAGAGAGATAGAGAGATAGAGAGAGAGAGAGAGAGAGAGAGAGAGAGAGAGAGAGAGAGAGAGAGAGAGAGAGAGAGAGAGAGAGAGAGAGAGAGAGAGAGAGAGAGAGAGAGAGAGTGTTGATACCTTCTCCTAGGTTGCATATAAGTGCTAGGATTATGGGAGTTTCAAAGGGATGTCTAATAGTCTCTAGGTCAGAGGCGCTCCTATACTAAGGCGCGAAGTCTTAAAAAAGACACAAGGTCTGCAAAACCTTTCAAATGTTGTAGTTGCTATAAGATTGATTTTAGGAAGAACAGCAAGAAGGTTGTCAAAATGGAACTGAGCGCTTGAATGGATAATTCAAGGTAGAAAGTGAAGACCAGAGATCTTTTGAGATATGATGATATTAGAGATTTTACGGTGTGTCATGACCACTACCTTCTGTACGCGTAGTCGTGACAAGTTAACCGCCAACAAGAAGAAGCTTCGTCATGTGTGGTGGCATCAGTCACCTCTTGGATGTATGAGTGTGAGTTTTCCTTCTAAAGTAAGCTTCCTCTAGCTCTGAAATGTGACTCAGTTCTAGAATCAGCATTGGTTAAGCTTCTTAATGAAGGAAGCTTCACCAAACTTCATGGTGATCGTTCTTCGTCAGATGGCTTCTTCAAGAAGCTATCCTTCTCCACCATTGCAACTGCTCCACATGTTGATGTAAATTGTTGGTCTCCATCATTCAAAATATTGAAGAATATCTCTCCTCATGAATAGGTGGCTTGACTTCTTCCGAACTTCTGTGTGTTAGAGATAATGCAGCAGATGCTGCTCTCCAAATTTAGATGCATTTAAGCCAGGAAATATAAAGCAATTTTTCCTTGTGTGCCTATGGAGCATTATGCAATACATAGCTCCCCCTCTCATCGAAAGAAGGCACAGGTATGCGCCAACCTTGTGCACCTGCCTATAATCCAAGCCCCTTTCACCCATTTCTGGTTAGTTGGACGGATTAACTCTGGACGTCTTTAGAGGGAATTCCTATCCAAGCGGCAATGTGACGAAAAATCCATAAACTTACATGGAGACATATGGTTGAAAAACATACTAATCCATGTTGAACATGTAAATGAGTGCAGTTATTGCGCAATCCAACATCCCCCCTCAGTTATCGTCGTGATGATATTGATGATGGGAGATGCTTGTTGATTTGGATTCGTGTGTAATCGCAGTCTTGGTTGCCATTTTCCTCTGAATAGAGAGTTTTCTTACCTTCACGAGGGTGCCTGATGAACTTGGAAAGCATTTCCATGCTCTTCCTCCAGAAAATGTGTGAGAATAAAAACTGAGGCTCGGTTTGGTCCCATCTGCGGCTTTGAGAGTCCTTTTCTTGGGTCTTGGAACTTCTCTGAGAGTTGAGAAAATAACTTTGAGGAGGTCGTGGTCATCTCCCCACATAACCTATCTTGGTTGCATGCATTGCAAGGAACCTCTTTTAGCAAGAACCACCATCCTCTCAAGTACGAGTTTGGATCATCCCATAAAAGTTGGTGACTGCATGGCAGGACAGACGTTGGGTCCACTAGTTGATATTGCTATTGGGACCACTGTTATGGTTCTCTCATGGGAGAGTACAAAAGGTTACCACCTCTAGTCACTCCTTAAACTTTATTATTGCTCCCTTTGTTGCCTTAGGATACTACCCTCAAAATGCTTTGTTCTACATCTCCAAAATTTGAAACTCTACGGCGGTTGTGTTGTAGTCATGCGCCATGGTTGGGACACATCATGTGCCCTTCTAGCCCTCCATGACCAATCCTTGGTCGTTTTTGAGGAAAATCCTACAGTCATTCTGGCTATTCTGTTGCTTTACTTTGGTCTTCACCGTTTCCGGCATTGCTTGTGAATCATTGCAAAAGCATTCTAGCCTTTCTTGGTCGCCGTCGTCTATGTTAGTGGTAGTTTGGATTACATTGCATGGACCTCGCGATTCGGTTTTTGTGGCCACACAATGACGTGGCGTTGTTGCCAAGAGTGGTTGTGTGGTCAACAGCGTATGCCATCATTTCTCTTGATGAGAGTCACCCTGTTGAATCTCCACGAATTTGGATTCACTTCTCCTTGCTCTAAATTCAAGAATTCCACTTCCTTTTGCAAAAACATTCTGACATCCTAGTTTGGTTGTGAGGCGAGCAATGCCTAAGTCCTCGTGGCACCAAGCGTAGCCCATCAGCAACTTCGCCTGTAAAGATCTTCTATGTGGTCTTCTAGCAAACCAAACTTCCATTTGGGCTCCTTGATCGTTTGTGTGGCCACAAGGAGAATACGTGGTGGATTCCAAACAAACCCTTAGTGAAGTCTTGAGGCCATCACGCTGATTTCCTCCGGTGAAATCGGAGCTTACAACTCACTGAATTGCTTTCTTTTTGTCATGTTTTTGCTTTGGGAATGTTTTTAGCATCCTTCAAAAACTTGCTGGGGTTCGGCGGCGTCGTCCATATTGGCCATGAAGTGTTTTTTTACATCAGATTTGGTCATAACATACTAAGATCCGCAGCCTGCCTTACTGTTCTGGCCATAATCAAGCGCACCTCGGCTCCTCCTTTCAAACGTGGGCATGAAGGTAGCCAGTGGGAGAAGGATTGTGCAAGCAAGTGATATTGATGAAAGAATCCCCTTCAACACCCAGTGTTCTCTTGAAGCCATTCTCAATATGAAAAAATACAATGATGTACATAAAATATGAAAATTTAACCTTTTAGCATGCTCCAATAGACAAGAAAATAGAATCACAATACTTGAAGAGAATGAAAATAAAATGAGAATTCTAAAGGTTTCCAAAGAATCACAAAACCTATGAGTATTTGGAGAATACCGTAAATGATGTGTGTGTGTGTGTGTGTGTGTGTGTGTGTGTGTGTGTGTGTGCGTGAGAGAGAGTGAGTGTGTGTGTGTGTGTGTGTGTGTGCGTGAGAGAGAGTGAGTGTGTGTGTGTGTGTGTGTGTGTGCGTGAGAGAGAGTGAGTGTGTGTGTGTGTGTGTGTGTGTGCGTGAGAGAGAGTGAGTGTGTGTGTGTGTGTGTGTGTGTGCGTGTGTGTGTGTGTGTGTGTGTGTGTGAGAGAGAGAGAGAGAGAGAGAGAGAGAGAGAGAGAGAGAGAGAGAGTGAGTGTGAGAAAGACAGAGAGTGTATCAACAAGTTTTCATTAATCTTTATGTTTCATGAGTTTATACATCTGGATGATTGTTTTGCCTTTTTTTAAACCTAATGGGGTCTGACTAATGTCATTCTAATCTCCATCACCTACTTTATATACTATGATTATTTGAAGACCTTTTAAACTCTCATTTAAGTTTCATTTTGTTTAAGTATTGTGATTCTTTTTCTTATCTCTTGGAGCATGGTTGAAGGTTAAATTTCTGCCTTTTCTGGACATCTTTGTTCTTTTCAATATTGAGAATGGCTTTAGGAGATCACCGAGTGTTAAAGGGTTGCCTTTCATCAATATTGCTTGTTTGTGTGCTCCTTTTCCCATCGGCTTCATGCCTTCATGGCGGCGCTTGAAAGGAGGAGCTGGCACGCACGTTGTTATGGCTACAGTAGTAAGGCAGGCTGCAAAGCGTAGTCTATAATGGCCAAATTTAACATCAAGAGGAACACTTTATGGCCAATATGGATGACGACGCCGAGTCGCGGCCAGTTATGGAATTACCTTTCACGATATGGCTAATCGTGAAAAAATGACTTTTTTTTTGGCGCGGACTTGCCGATGGCTAGGCTCTTCTCGCCAGCTCCTTGTGATGGCAATTAGGTTGCGCAAACTCCTCATGAGCATCTTTCCCCTCTTTTTCCCTTATTTTTGCTTGGCCTGGCTTGCCTGTTGCCTGGCCCACCTACCCTGATGGTAGCGTGGCTCCCCTTGCTTTCCGCCAGAGGAAAACACCATTTTAGGAATGTTTTGAAGTGGGCCCTAAAATGGAAATTTTGTGAAGGGGATTTAAAAATGTCATGTTTGTAGAGAGGCACACAAAAATGTCAATTTTCTACAAGGGCATCTAAAAATGTCAGCTTTCTGGAGGTGCACACAAAAATGTCAAAATGCGAATGTCAATTCTTGAAAGAGCACTAAAAGATGTGAAGTGTTTGGAAAGGTTGCCACGTCAGCATGCCTGACTTTGAAATTCCACTGTAGTATGTCCATCGTTTTGACAGCTTCTCTATGTGGGAAAAAAGATGTATACCCTATTGATCTTGATATTCGATTAAAAGTATTATCTGGGTCCATTTTTCTCGCCAAATGTTTCCTTCACCAAATTTTCAAAGTCCACCCTGATTAACTTAATCTTGGGCTTGAGCTCAAGAAATCGTTGAAACGTGAAAAGTTGCGGCAAAAAGAAACCGACTGGATGCTCATCTCCGGTGAACAGCTTGTCACTGCTACATGCCGCTAAAGCCGTGTTCATGCGTCAGTCCCGTCGGTTTGACGGGGCTTGCCATGTTGGACTAACAAGACTAGCCCAAACAAAAAACCAGCCGACCATATGGTTCAACAGCTAACAACCCCCACCAAAATCTGTAACATAGATGAAAAACTATCCCCACCTCACCTTGTTCTGCAGCCCAGCTTGAAGCATCTTTGGTTCAGCACATCTAACGCATCGGGGGGCCGAGTACTTCAGTGGACAGGGTAAAACCTGCCATTGAACCCCCAGCAACAAGGTTATGACCCGTGGTAAAGATACTCTTAGGGGTGAGGATTAGTGGGTGAGAATCCCACATAATCCATGGAACGAGGGTTCCATGGGTACCTAAACTGGTGCAACATAAGTTGCATAGGGCACAGTCTTTGACTGAAAGCCCTCGCCAGAGATTGACCCCTCGTGGTCTTCAAGGGTGCAGCATAGGTTCCCTCACCCCTAAGGCTGTCCTAGCCACACACCCAAGAAAAAGAAAAAAAAAGAATTGACAAGACTAGCACAAGTAGTAACACAGCAAGACTGATGCGGCCTCGAAAACCGCGACTTCATGGTTTTTGAGACCGATTGTCATCAAATACAATGATTGGGTTTTTTGTTCAACAAATCCACGGGTGCTACCTATACAACATTTCATAAAAATCCATGCTTGAAAACATAGATTCCTAAAATTATGAATTTGAAAAAATGAATATCAAGATCAGTAGTCTATGCTTTACTTCTATGCTAGGATTTTGTTACAATGACAAGCAAAATCTTCTATGCATGAGAGTTACTCAAACGGAAAAAAAAAAAAGTGTAACAATATGTATTCATTCATGTGAAACACAAAACAAAGGAAAACATTCCCCATAANGTGACTGTCATACACACCTAGCCTACGGATTTAAAAAGATCTTTTTCTACAGGTGAATATGTTATGGATTAACAAAGTCTACGAAGGGAAATTCTAGAAAGTTCTGCATTTTCCAGGTTTTGTAGTAAATCATGAACACCAAAAAGCTTTTATACATGCTTTGAAGAATTGAAGACAACATTTATGTCATATGATATCCTTGACAATTTTACATTATTCTTTTTCAATTTTTTTCCACATTCATAGTAAAATTTCTCTAAACTTGCTTCCTCCCTATCTTTTCAGAGCTTCCTCTCCTCAGCCAACCATCTCAAAACGTTCAATTGTTCCATGTGGAAGATAGCCAAAATAATTTTCATACATTTTGCGTGTTGTTTAAAGTAGTCGCCCTACTCTACTTCATTGATGAAACGTTATTATTTATGCATGAGCCGCTTTTACGTCCCCTCCCACTTTGTCTCCCATGCTACTTGGTAAAGGATGTCAATGCGCCGGATAGCAACGGTCTAGAAAACGGGTCCCGACATGGGAGTCCGCCAACCGCTCTTGGTATTGCAACCAAGATAACATATCAGCCTCGAACGAGGGATCCACACTTTAGGTTCGTTTGGTTTGCAACCTCACGAAGTCCGCATGTTGGTCTTTAGTGTCTACCTTTGGTTGGACACTCTGTGAGGAGTCTCAAAGGCAAGAACTATAAATGGATGCATGCAAGGTACAGGCTTTTACACTTGCAGAGCTTTGCTAAAGCTTCTGCTTGTAGTGGCTCCACTGGAGCGAACCTCAACCTACAGTCCTACTTGGCGCGTCCTTAGACTGCCAAGTGTCATCCTCAAGGTAAGCTCTAGTAAGCTTCCTAGAAGCTTCCTATCCCAGTTTTGGCCACAAAGAAAATTGCGGCCGTTGCGGGGTTCGAACCCGCAACCTCTCGTTTGAGACTCTGGTGCCTATTCAACCAAGCCAAAAAGGTATGGTTCCTATGATGAGCCACAGGGGACATACCCATTATGGGCAGTGCATTCCTGGCCCATCTCAGATTAGAGCAAGGGGACATACTCCATAGAGCAGTGCATGCCTTGTCTGTATGTGTAGCTAGCCAGCTAGGCAGTGGAGAAGGTGCATACTATTTCAACAAATCTCTCCCTTGCACCTCTGTCCATCTGTCGCTTACTGGGCTCCGTCAATGTTTTGGGGCTCACCCTTCCTCTGCCGCACTCCTCATGCCGAATCCACAAATGCTTGCATAGTGCAAGTCGCTCTCCAGTGGCTTGGTCATGCAGTCAGCAAGCATGCTCTTCGTTCCGCATTGCTGCAATCCCACCATGTTCTTCATGACCAGGTCGCGTGAGTAGTGGTAACGTATGTCGATGTGCTTCATTCGCCGGGAGATGATCTCGTCTTGAGCCATCGAGATGGCGCTCATGTTGTCCACGTGTACGACCGTGGTATCCTTCTGTGACACTGTCATTTCGCCAAGCAGGCTGCGTAGCCATTGAGTCTCCTTGCACACCTCAGATAGAGCAATGTACTCTGCCTCAGCCGTGGACACGGAAACACAATCCTGCTTTATGCTAGCCCATGAGATGGCAGCGCCATTAAAGATGCACACGTATCCAGAGGTGGATTTCCTGTCGTCGATGTTTCCTCCCCAATCAGCGTCGGTGTAGCACTTCAGGCAAAGGGGGTCCATTCCTTCTTGGCCTCCAAGGACAAGGCCCATGTGACGTGTCTTCTCCAGGTAGCGCAAGATGCCCTTGACTGCCTGCCAATGTTGTGGCCCAGGGTTGGCCATGAATCTGTTCACTTGTCCCACAACATAGCAGATGTCCGGACGAGTCCCTACCATGGCGTACATGATGCTACCCATGGCGGACTGGTAGGGGATGTCTTGCATCTCCCTTTGTTGTGCTTCGTTGCTTGGCGACATGGAGGCCTTCAGCTTTGTATCGGTCGTCATTGGGGTGCTGACAGGTTTGTAGTCTTCCATGTGGTAGCGCTTCAGTACCTCATCGATGAATTTGGTTTGGTTGAGTTCGATGGTGCCTGCTACTTGGTTACAATGGATGGCAATCCCGAGGTAGTACTCGAGAGGACTCATGTCTTTCATCTTGAACCTTTTGCTGAGGTCAGACTTCAGCTCATCCAGCAGCTCGACCGAAGACGAGCAGATGACCAGATCATCCACGTACAGCGCAACCAGCATCAACCCTCTCCCATCATCGCGCACGTACATGCTCGGGTCATTCTGGCAATGCGCGAAGGAGAGGCCGGTCATGAAACCGTCCATCTCTTTGTACCACATCCTTGGGGCCTGTTTCAGCCCGTAGAGCACTTCCACCAACTTGCACACCTTGCCCTTAGGAGCTTCGACTCCTTCGGGCACCTCCATCAGCACTTTCTTTTCAAGCTTCCCATAAAGGAAAGCTGTCCTGACATCCATCTGGTGTATCTCCAAGTTCTTTGCGGCTGCAATGCCAAGGAGAGAGCGGATGGAGGCAAAGGTCACTACGGGGGCGAACGTCTCATCGTACTCGGAGCCCTGGTGTTGAGAGAACCTCTTAGCCACTACCCTTGCTTTGAACTTGTCGATGCTGCCGTCTTGCTTCTTCTTCACTCGGAGGACCCACTTGGATCCCACCATGGGGCCTTGTCGAGTCTATCCACTAGCACCCATGTGTCGTTCTCGGCAATGGACGCGAGCTCGCTATCCACTGCCTCCTTCCACTTGGCCGCATCTGGGCCATTCATCGCCTCCGCCACTGTGGATGGCTCTCCCTGAGCCATGCACGACCAGCTAAGGCTGGTCGAATCATCCTCATACCGCAAAGGTGCTTTCTTTGGTCGCAAACTGCGTCGGGGTTCTGGTGCGGCTTCTTGCCTTGGTGCTGGTGCTTCCACAGGTGGCGGTTTGTCGTCATCGTCGTCGTCGTCAGAAGAGTCGTCAGACTCCAAGTTAGACTCGGAAGCCCCAGACGCCTTGGTATCCACGTCCATGTCAGATGCTGCGTCATCCTCCGTAGCTACTCTCCCATTCCCACCACCTATTGGCAAAGTGAGCCAGTTTACGGGTGCTTGGTCTTCAGACTCAAGCAACACTATCCACTCTCCCGCTTTGGGAGCGAGGGTCGGGTCCAGCAGCTCTCCCTTTCCAAGGGTGCGTTCGTCAAACACAACGCCGCGGCTCCTCACGAGCTTGCCTGCTACCTGGTCCTAAAGACGATAGGCTTTGTGTGACATGTCGTACCCAAGTATGGCGCACTTCCTGGAACGTGCGTCAAGCTTGCCTCCACCTTCTCCCGTCTGGATCTTCACCCATGCAGTTGACCCGAACACCTTCAGATGAGATGCGATGGGTTTTTTTCCCGACCATGCTTCTTGTGGGGTCTTCAGCTGCTTGTCCTCCTCCTTTTCACGCTTCCACAAGGCAGTTGTTGGTGTGAGATTCAAGAGGTAGCAGGCCATTGTTGCTGCTTTTGCCCAAAAGCGAGGTGGGAGCTTGTCGTTGAAGAGCATGCTTTGCACCATGCCGAGTAGGGTCTGGTTCATCCTCTCGGCAACGCCGTTGCTTTGGGGGTCGTAAGGGGTGGGTTGCTCGTGGCGGATGCCATGATGCTTGAGCCAAGGCTTGCATGCCTCGTACTCACCCCCGTTGTCACTTCGGAGCGTCTTCACCTTCTTGGACGTTTGCCACTCCACCATGGCGACGAACTCGAGGAGATTCTCCTTGACCTCTCCCTTTGTTTTGAGGAAGTAGATCCACAACTTGCGGCTGTGGTCATCAATGAAGGTCAGGAAGTACTTGCTTCCTCCGTTAGATGATGTGTGGAAGGGTCCACACACGTCACTGTGTATCAGTTGCAAGACGTGCTCCGCTCGTTGATCTCCTCTCCCAAACGGCTTCTTCTTTGTCTTTGCTTGGAGGCATGGTTCACACAATGCACACCCTCCGCCGTGCTTCATGGTGCACCCTTCCATTCCGCGGACTACCTCTTGCTCTTGCATCTTCTGCAGCGTGCTATTGGCCACATGGCCAAATCGCCGGTGCCATAGCTCAGCGTCAGTGTCCTTGGTTGATGTGGCAGCCGCAGCGGTCGCCGGTGGTGCATCCTTTGGCTCCGGTGCCACTGTCTTGGTGGCACATGCGAGTCCCTCCTCCGACGCCTTGGTGACTTTGGTTTGAAGCATGTAGAGGCCATCGACTCTTGGAACTTGAAGCATGAGATCATCTTTGGTGTACAAAATATGGATGTCCCCGTTTTTTAGGCCCACTGCTTCCTTGTTGGTGAACACCACTGTCATGTTGTTGTCGGTGATTTGTGAGACGGACAGCAAGTTGGCTGCAAAGGAGGGCATGTACACCACCTTTTGAAGGTTGACTACCTTCTATGCACCGTTCACGTTGAACGTGATCACCTTGTCCCCTTTGCCCATGGCTTGGACAACGCCGCTGTTTGCACACTTGATGCGAATGAGAGATTCGGCCATGGAGACAAATCCACCCTTCTCTTTTGATGAGTGGTGGTTGGTGCCCGAGTCAAGGGAAAATGCCCCGGACCTAAGGATCGTTGCGCCCTTCGTGGGCAGCCCCCTAGCCATCATGTTGGTGAGATCCTTCTCCTCCTTTCCACCTTTTATCTTGCCTTCTTTCTTGGGACTACCGCAGTCCCTAGCCCAGTGCCCAGCCTTGCCACAGTTGTGACAGTTGCCGGGCTTCTTGGAACTCTTCCCGCCACCATTTCCTTTCCCTTCACCGCCACCGCTTCTGCTGTTGCCTTGACTAGAGCAAGAGCTTGCACCTTATCCACCGAAGCAAGAGGCATAGGCTGAGATGTTTGCTTCACTGCCACTGCATTGCATGGACTTGTTGCAGACGTGTTCGGCGACAGCCTCGTACGTCAGATCTGCCTCCTTCCAGCCGCCAAATACGGTGATCAAGGACCCCCAGCTTTCCGGTAGCACCATTAGAAGGATCATGGCACGCATGTTGGAGTCGAGATTCCATTCCATTTTCTTGACCTCTTGCAGTACGTTGTCGAACGACTACAAAAATGCGGGTATCGATTCTCCTTCGCTCACCCTCATCGACATCAACCATTGGAAGATGAAGAGTTGGTTTGCTAGGGCGTTTGATTGATGCACGCGTGCAAGTTTTGCGTAGGCCTTGGCACCCAACGTGCATCTTGTGATGTGGGAGTGTTGAGTCTCGTTGATGGATGTCACAAGAATGGCGAGAGCCATGTTGTTCTTCATCGTCCATGCTGCAAGGCCAACCGCATGCGTCGCCACGGTCGCATCGGCCGATGCTATCTTGATCCCTTTTAGGATGTCGAGGTAGCCACGCACGTTCATGACAGTCTCAAACTGCCATTTCCACAAGGGAAACCCTGTCCCCAGGACTTGACTCGGATCCGCCATTTCCTACGGTCACTCGTCTTCTCTGCTTCGCTGCTACTCTGCTTTGTTGAGGCCAATGAGGCTGATGAGGCTGCTGACCGCGACCGTTGTCAAAGGTGCAGTTGGTTCCGTTGCATACCCCTCCCGCCGATGATCGCCGAAGGCAATGGTGCCGTCGTGAGAGAACGGGCTCGAGGTCGTACCACCTTCTAAAAAGGGGTAGAGCTTAATCCCGTTGGGACTTGAGGGTATTGTCCAACATGGATAGAGCTGTTCTTCGTCCCCTAGTCCGCCACGTGCGCGCACCCTACCTGAAGAAGCCGATGGAGCCGATGGAGCAGATTGGAGCCGTCCAATATTCATATCCCTGTTGTGCCTGTGCGCCCTGCAAGACCACGCGCTAGTCGGTCTTAGAAGTGTGCCTTTAGAACCAGAAGTGTGGGCCCATAATCCTTTGTCAATGCGCCGGATAGCAACGGTCTAGAAAACGGGTCCCGACATGGGAGGCCGCCAACCGCTCTTGGTATTGCAACCAAGATAACATATCAGCCTCAAACGAGGGATCCACACTTTAGGTTCGTTTGGTTTGCAACCTCACGAAGTCCGCATGTTGGTCTTTAGTGTCTACCTTTGGTTGGACACTCTGTGAGGAGTCTCAAAGGCAAGAACTATAAATGGATGCATGCAAGGTACAGGCTT
>SZWC01006138.1:100952-114337 GCA_023375785.1 Penium margaritaceum
GTAGTGTCAATGGAGCATCGGCTCGTATTCTTGGAGACACTGGAGTAGAAGATTATTTTTTTAAAGCGGCATTCCTTGATGCAATTGGCCTTTAATACACCCCAAGACAGGGGAAGGTGGTCGTGGGAAACAATCAAGAGGTACCAATCTTTGGTGATTGCATGATCCGGCTCTCCCTCGGACAATTGAACATAAAGTCCCGCCTCACAATCCTTGATCTCATGGACCCATTTGACGTTGTCTTGGGAGATCCGTGGTCGGTGAACCACAAAGAAAAGTTGAATTTTGAATCGAAAACACTGGAAGTCGTGAAGGGACGGCAAAAAATCACCATTTCACCAATACCTCAAATGCTTCGACTTGAGAGGAACACACCTGCAGTGCTGACTGCAATGAAGGTGAAGCAAAGGCTGCGACAAGGTTCTCACTAATTCTTGGCCACTTTGCGGAGAACCGAGGAAGAAGAAACCAAGGACCTCTCGGGAGGCGTGTCAGACGTTGTTTCTAACTTTGAAGATGTGTTCGAGGACCCGCCAGACGGCCTACATCCAGCACGGAAGGTGGGTCATACCATGCCACTCGAGCCTGGTGCCATGCCTCCAGTTCAGGCAATGTATCGGCTCAGCCCGGCCTAGAGGAAGGAAGCAGAAATACAAATCAAGGAGTATCTACGCAAAGGGTAGATTGAGCCAAGCTCATATCCCTTTGGTGCACCGATCCTCTTTGTGAGGAAGAAGGATAGAGGTCTACGCATGTGCGTAGATTATCGCGCATTGAACAAACTTACGGTGAAGAACCGATGTCCACTACCGCAAATTGAGGACCTTTTTGACCAACTTCAAGGAGCAAGGATCTTCACATCGCTCGATCTTTCTCAAGTTTACCATAAGACCCGCATCCTGAAGGATGATGTGCGCAAAACAGCGTTCCGCATGCACTTGGGACATTACCCATTTGGAGTGCTCTCTTTTGGGTTGACCAATGCACCTGCAACTTCCAAGCTCTGGTGAACAGCGTGTTTCGGAATAAACTCGGGTAGTCCATGTTGGTGTATCTCGATGACATCCTAATCTCCTCAAAGACGGACAAAGAGCACAAAAGGCACTTGTGAGAGGTACTAAAAATTCTCTCGGACAACAAGTTATTTGCAAAGATGAGCAAGTGCAAGTTTGCACAAAAGGAACTTGAGTACCTCGGTCACATTGTGAGCGGAGATGGCATTGGAGTGGACGCGCGTAAGGTACAAGCTGTGAAGGAATGGCCCCGTCTTGAGAACGTGGGTCAGCTACGATCTTTTCTTGGCCTGTCAATTTACTTCAGGCGCTTCATGATGGGATACTCTTCCTTGGTTAGCGAGCTCACAGTCCTCACACGGAAGATAAACACAATGGCGTTGGACAGACAAATGCAAGACAAGCTTCAGCAAGGTCAAGGAAATATTGGCATCAGCACCTGTGCTAGCCCTACCAGACCCAAGGAAATCATGGGCAATAAGGTGTGATGCATCGATCGTTGGCATTGGAGTAGTGCTCGTGCAAGACTGCCACCTTGTGGCGTACGAGAGTCAAAAGCTTTCCGATGCAGAGACCGGCTACACCACGGGAGAACAAGAACTTCTTGTCGTCGTGCATGCCTTCAAGGTTTGGCGTTGTTACTTGGAAGGAGCACAGGAGGAGATCATTGTGGTTACGAATCACAACCCCCCGATATACTTGCAAACATAGCCCAACCTGTCTCGACATCAAGCGTGTTGGAGTGAATACTTGAGTCGCTTCTCGTTCGCGTGGCAATATCAGCCCGGCCAAATCAACGTGGGAGAGCCGCTGAGAAGCAACCCTATTTGTGTGGCAATCATGGTGGGAAGCAAGAACTTGTCATAATGTAACTTTGCCACAGTGGCAAGGACATCAAATCTACATGCGAACCCGCTCCACCCAGCCCCAAGGCCACTAGTGTGAGTGATCCCTTTCAAGAACCGGATTTGCATGGGCTACACCATCCATCCATGGTTTCAAGATTCACGAAACATTGAGCGACATGGCCTCATCAAAGCAGAAGGCCTCTACTAGCACGGTGAACAANGGCATCCCGTTGGAGATCATCTCGGGTTGTGGCCCTCGATTTGCAAGCCGCTTTTAGCAGGCACTCAATAAGCCATACGGGACACTAGTGAAGATGTCAACTACATTCCACCCGCAGACAGACGGACAGACAGAGCACATGAATTATACACTGGAACAAATGTTGAGCATGTACATCGACACAATGGAGGACGGGGATGACTTCCTCGCTCCTGCAGAGTTTGATTTCAACGATGCGGGGAACGAGTGAACAGGTTATGCTCCCTTCTTCCTCAACCATGGTCGGTATCCGGTGGTACCCGCCTCTATGTTGAAGTGCGGGGGTGGCGGTGATCAGGTTCCCTCCGCCCAGGCTTTTGTCGAAAGAATGGACACACTTTGGCGTGATGCAAAAGCACACCTAACGCCACTTGACAACGCCAAAAGGCCTATGCTGACAAAAACGGACGTGAGGTCAACTTCTCCGTCGGCGACCGAGTGCTTTTGAGCACAAAGAACTTATGACTGAAGGCACCAGGTGCGCGTAAGATGTTGCCAAAGTGGCTTGGACCGTTTGTGATCACGTGCACAGTAGGACCAATGGCGTACCGGTTGGACCTGCCATCTGCCATGCGAACTCATAACGTGTTCCATGTGATTCTACTTGCACCATACGAAGCAGATGGGTCTGTTCTGTTGTGATTTGTGACGTTCTTGTATAGTCTACTGTGACCACTCGGTCGTGTCCATACTCGTGCAGATCCCTGAGGCGGGCCCTGGTAACACCGGTGCGACGACTGGCGCCGGACTACCAGCTTGGAGCTGGCCGACTACCTTTCCAGAGCCCCGGACACTGCCGGGACTCCCTGTTGTTTCTTCTGTAGCTTGCAGGAGCTTTTTGGCAGACTGGCCATGAGCCCGAATTGCATGTTTTTGCATTGCGTATTCACCGTCTGATGATGGATGCATGCATGTGACCAGTCGTAGCGTCCGTCTTGCGATCTTGCACGTTTAGGTTTAGACGGCGTAGCATTATGACATGTGTGCGCAGAGTTATGGCCAAAACAGTGGTTTTGGGCCGGTTTCTGGACAGCTCTTGGACCGCCGCTTGCGACACCGGCTATGCGCCGCGGCAGGTATTTATGCCATGGACCAGTCATTTGTCATTTCTCTCTGCAAATTCTATTGAAGCATTCAGACACTTTGCCTTGTGTCCCCTAGCCAAACTCTTGCCGTTGCGTGCACGACTTATGACTGTCGCCACCGTCTGATCAGGCACTGATGCCAGGTCAACAGGAGTGTTGCTAGGAAGCTTCATTGCATCTTCTCATGGTATCAGAGCAGTGAGATAGTTCTCACTGAGCTGCGCAGTAGAGATGCAGCAGAGCAACAGCAGTGAAAGTCACCGCTGCAGCAGATCCACTGGGGCCTGTCGAAGACAGCCGGTCGCCGTCGACGCAGCCCACACCCATCACGTGAGACCGTAGCAGCAGCGTTGCCACCGTGCCAGCAGCAGCATAGTAGCAGAGCAGCAACAGCAGCAGCGACAGCAGCAGCGTCGTAGTAGCAGCTACAGCAGCGCGTGGCGGCTGTAGCGAGTGCTGCCGCCGTCCGCAACCACAACGGCGGCCGCGGCAACAATAGCACAGAGCAGCAGCGGCGGCAGCAGCAGAGCAGTACCAGCGGCGGTAACAACGCACCAGCAACAGCGGCAGCCGCGGTGGCAGCAACAGAGCGGTAGCAGCTGCAACAACAGTAGCACAGCAGCATCATGCGGCGGCTGCAGCGAGCAGCAGCCGGAGCGCGCAGCAGCAACAGCAGCACTACGCAGCCGTTGCTGCCACTGCTGCACACATCGTCACGCAGCTGCTACTACAGCTGACAGCATAGCAGCAGCAGCAGCTGAGCGGAAGCTGCTACGCAGCTTCCGCACAGCCGCCTCGGAGCGGCTGCACGCTCGCGCAGAATCGTAAGACAAGAAAAACAAGGGGGAGTCGAGCTGACGTTAGCATTTTTGCTTGCTGATGTCATCAGGTCGTGCTGACGTCAGCAACCACCTGCTGACATCAGCACCATACTTAGCCAAATTTTTGGCCGGACGATAAAAAATTGCCACCGTTTCAACTCCTCAAGAAACACTGACGTTTTTTAAATCCGACAAACCTGACCTGTCGACCCATACTGAGAGGCGACATGGACTCGTCTGACAAGGGGAAGGGGACAGGTGATCCCTCCGTCTCTTCTTTTGGGGTCCTGAGCCCACGCTCGGAAACCATTGAGGACCTGCGGAGCCAGCAGAGATGCGTCGCCTACAGCAGGAGCAGACTGATGCCATCCGCACGCTGATTGAGCTTCTGCGTGCCCAGTCTATGGTTCCACGGCAGGTTTCTGAGGGAGCTGCCGGCGTCGCGGTCTCTACACAACAGTCGGCTCAGGCACCCATGACAGGAGCTAGACCTGACCCACCACCTCCTGACCTCCTGGATGATGATCCATTCATGCTAGGCATGCCAGGCGACTCCCCGGATCATGAGATCCGAGTTCTTCAGGAGCGCCTCCGTCAGCTGCAGACGGGCACCAGATCTCTTCCATTTCCTCCGATACGATCGTCACTCGACTATTCCAGTGACTATCCCCTTCCAGGAGTCTTCCCCATCCCTCGTCCTCCTCGGCCTGCGGTTGCTCTCCCCACAGAGCGGCAACCCAAGGACTTTGAGACACCACCTCCATGGTACATCAGTGAGGACGGCATCGACTGCTTGGAGATCCTCTTTCAGGTTTGGGCTACTTCAGAGGGAGTCTGGCCCTACTACCACAGTCCGTATCAGTCTACAGACCCAACATAGGTGCTCACAGCAGCCAAGACGATGCGCGGACTCCTCTATGCCATGACACGTGAGATCGTTGTCGATTTCTGCCCCTTTCTTGGCGAGGCCGGCACAGGCGTCGGCGCCGATCCACACGGAGGTTGGGATCTGGCCTAATCCCTGCTGGCCGTAGAGACACCCGCCACTCGTGCAACTCATATTCGTGCCTTCCACTCTCTCCGTCAGGGGCCTGCAGAGCCTGCACCCGATTACTGACGACACGCCATGCGCATCTACACGCGCCTTGGGACCTCAGGAGGCACATAGTTGTGGGCGCTCTGTACGATGATGCTCGGCGTTCGCCTTGAGTACACTGTCATCTTCACACGGTACAGCGACGCTGTCCTCGAGCCCTTTTAAGTCACTCTGCACCTTCTCCCCCGAGCGCATCAGCTCTTCCTCCAGGTGACTTCAGCACACGAGGCAGCCGTGGCCCATCAAGAGACTTCTCTTGCTGCAGCAGTCGTCGCATCACCACAATCTTCCCTCCTGCAGTCTCCTTCTCCATCCTCCATCACGTCCACATCTTCCTCCTCCTCTTCGACCCCACCCACACCCACTCAGACAAAGGGTGTTGCAGCAGCAGCTCAGGGGAAGAAGAAGAAGGGGAAGTGTGGATCAGGTCAGCAGCAATCACATCAGCAGTCTTCATCCAGTGGTAGCAGTGGACGTGCTGTTCACTGTTACAACTATGGAGGCGCCCATCGCTACACCGAGTGCCAGTAGCCGCTCGACTGGGCGCGAGTTACTCGTGGGCTCCAGGCTACGCACACCCTCCGTTCAACATCCAGCACATCATCCTCGCCATCCTCTGGACGTGTGGCGGTCACGATTGCAGCTATTCCCGCTTCCTTACCGTCGAGTAGCAGTGATCCGGACCCACGCGACTGCACCATCGCTGAGCTCCGACACCTTCAGGCGCTCCGCTTTCAGGGAAGTGCGAGTGTGTTGTCATCGTCGAGTGGTCCACAGACTGTCTGTTTGTCCGTTCCTGTGGCTCGTGACGACGCGTGTGGGGGAGCACAGCCAGCATGTGATGATGATGGGCCTGACTGCACCGATTGGGTTCATGAGTCTCATCTTTGTGTCCTGCGTCGTTCCTCCCCACTGATGGCTCAATGTCCCTCTGATGCCGAGTGTTCTGTTGCCCGTTGTACAGTGACGTCTACCAGTCGTGACTCCGGTGGCACTTGGATCATCGATTCTGGTGCCACTAATCACATGACGTGTCGCCGTAGTGATTTTGTTGTTCTCGGTCCTGTCACGTCTGTCCGTTCCGTCCGTACAGGCTCTGGTCAGTCCTTGCCAGTCCATGGTGTTGGGGTTGTACGTTTCAACGGTCTGTCTGGCCCCTTGTACCTTTCCGACGTGTTGTTTGTGCCTGATCTTGAGCTCAGCCTGCTTTATGTGTGTGCCTACACACTGATGTGCCTCTCTGTGGAGTATACCGCAGACTCAGCGACTGTGACTGCCATTGACACTCGCAGCGTTGTCCTTCGTGCCTCCATCATAGATGATCTGTATCGCGTCTCCCGGACCTCCTCCCCTTGCTCTCCTTCCTCCTCTGGTCGGGTCTTTGTCACCGGTGTTCTGTCTCCGGAATAGCAGCGGTTGCTTCATCGCCGTCCGTGTCACGTGGGCTCCGATACTATGTCGAAGCTCATTCGAACACAACCAGCTCTCGGTCTTGACGCGGCTTCTTTCAAGAAGCCACCCAAGACCGACTGTCTCTTTTGCGCTCAGGGGAAGATGCACAGATGCACCTACCCTGACTCTCGTTCTCGAGCGCTTTGGCCTCTCGAGTTAGTTCACTCAGACCTTCTCGGTCCTCTTCCGGTCAAGTCCCTCTCTGATCGGGGCCGGTATGTTCTGACTCTGACTGATGACTTTACCCGGATTCGGTGGGTCTACAGCCTGCGTCAGAAGAGCGATGCCGCCCTTGCGGTTCGACTCTGGCTAGTGCTGGCTAAGCGTCAGTCACGGCACACGGTACCTACTTTCCGCTCGGATCGCGGCGGTGAGTTCCTTGGCGAGATGGACGGATTCTTTGTTGAGCACGGGATTTTTCACCAGGTCTCCGCTCCTACCACCCCTCAGCAGAACGGTGTTTCCGAGCTCTTGAACCGCACCATGGAGGATTCTATTCGCACTATGAGGTCTGAGTGCGGTGTCCCTGAGTCCTTTGTCTTTGAGGGCTTTGCCTACATGACTTGGGTCTGGAACCGCCTCCCGCACGGTCCTCTTCCCACCCATATTACGACGTATGAGCTCTGGTTTGGACACCGTGCTGACCTTCATCTCGCTCGCGTCTGGGGATCCCTGGCCTCCGTGTGGTACACTGAGGACCAGCAGGGGTCCAAGGTCTCACCTCGGGATCGGTTGTGTGCCTTCATAGGTATCTCCCCGCGGTCGAAGGCTTGGCGCTTCTGAGACCCTACTCGTCGTTGCGTCATTGAGTCACGCGACACACTCTTTTTCGAGTCTCTCACCTACTGTGACCTGACTTCGATCACGGCACTCTCCGCCACACATGTTCCTTCCTGTGAGGGTTCTCGGCGGATGGGGGAGACTTCTACGCCAGGGAGCACCTCTCACCAAGCTGATGTGTCCGTTCGAGCCCCCTTCACCTCTCAGTCTCCGGCCCTTGATGACCCGGCGATCATCACCTTCGGTCCAGAGACCTCGCCTATACATCCTGTTTCACACCCCACAGGTGCCCCTGCTTCTGTTCCCGTGCCCACTCCTACTCCAGTACCTACGTCTACTGGCACTCCTATTTCTGTGTCTGGTCCAGTCTCGCCTACTCTCGTACCTTTGTCTGCTGGCACTCCTGCCTTTGTGTTAGGTCTAGTCTTGTCTGCTCCTACTGTCACACCTTGCCTCGTGTCCCCCACATACGCATCTCCTTGCACGGCATCACCAGCTGTCTTGCCTCACCCACCACCAGCTGTGGTTGTGCCTGTCCCTGAGCCTGAGGTGCGCCCCTCAAGCTCAGGTTACTTCCGTGAGCCCGGTGGCCATCTGGGACCACTGGATTCCGGAGCTCAGCGGGCGTCGGGCCCCGCACCTAGGCGCCCCTCTCGCAGCATCGCGAGTGGTGACCCCGGCACAAAGGCCCTAGGCCTGAGTGTCCGCACTGAGCTCACAGAGGTACATCCAGCGTGCCCCGTAGGGCACTATCTCATCACTCGCGAGTTCCATATTGCTTGTGATGCAGCACCTGATCTTGTGGTCGTCAGGCCTAGGACCGAGGCATGTGCCCTTGCCACGCAGAGCTCTTCCTCTATGACGACCGACCCGGGCACCCTGAGGGAAGCTCTCTCATCACAGGATGCTGACGCTTGGCGCGCTGCCTGCAAGGATGAGCTTCACGCTATCCGAGAGCATAGAGTCTATGAGCTGGTCGACCTTCCGCCTGGGAGGAAGGCTATTCAGGTCAAGTGGGTCTTTCGCAAGAAAGTGAAGCCGGATGGCTCACTGGAATGCTACAAGGCTCGCTTGGTCGTCTAGGGGTACTCTCAGATTGAGGGCGTTGATTACACCGACACTTTTGCCCCTGTCCGCCGCATGGCCTCAGCTTGAGCTCTGTTCGGTGTAGTGGCTCAGCATGACTGGGAACTACACCTGATGGACGTGAACAATGTGTTCCTCCATGGCTCTCTGGATGAGGAGATTTACATGGCTCAGCCACCAGGCTTTGAGGACGGTGACAAGGTCTGGCGCTTGCGCAAGTCCTTGTACGACTTTGAGCAGTCTCCACGGTGTTGGAATTGGGAGATCACCGGCACTTTGACTCGTGCAGGATATGTACAGAGCGAGGCAGATCCCTCTCTCTTCATCCTACCGACACCGGAGCGGTTCACCGCCATCCTGGTCTATGTTGATGACCTTCTGATTGCATCTCCGTCCCTAGAGGTCGTGAAGGAGGCCAAGGCTGTCCTTCAGACTGCCTATAGGATGAAGGACCTCGGTCCTGCATCGGTGTTTCTTGGTATGGAGACCGTGCGAGATCACAGACGTAAGACACTATTGCTGCATCAGGCCCGATACGCACGAGTCATGGGGGAGCGTTTCAGCGATCTTCTTGGTGCAGTGTCCACCGCTTCCACACCTTTTACACTCGATGGGCAGGATGGCCTGAAGGTGGATGATCCCACACAGCTGGGAGAGACAGTAGGCGTGACCTTGTACCTCCGTCTCATCGGATCTCTGATGTACCTGGCCACTACCACACGTCTTGACATCGCTTTCGCTGTCAACCTCCTCGCTCAATTCTCGCAGGCTCCACGTGCCAAAGCCCTTCACGTGGCTGTGCGAGTGGTGCGGTACGTGGTCTCCACGCCGTACCTTGGACTCTGCTTTTTTCGGCAGTGTCCGATGGTCCTTGACGGCTACACTGACAGCGACTGGGCCTGGAGCCCAGATGGACACAGTCGTACTGGCTACATGTTCCTGCTTGGTGGTACCGCTCTGTCTTGGGGTAGTGGGAAGCAGGGCTGCATCGCACGTAGCTCGTCAGAGGCAAAGTACGTTGCTTTGGGCACACGGGCTGCTGAGGCGATATGGCTACAGCGCCTATTTCTTGAGCTTGGTCAGACAGTACCCGCCATTGTGCTTCGTTGCGACAACCAGAGTGCTCTCGCCATTGCGGAGAACTTCGGTGTCTTTCACGCTCGCACGAAGCACATTGCGGTTGAGCATCACTTTGTGCGTGATCTGGTGGAGCGACACGTGATCTCCGTCATGTGGCTTGGCACTGACATGCAGCGTGCTGATTTCTTGACGAAGGCACTAGCTCGCAGAAAGTTCCTGGTGGCCATTCGTTCTGTTGGGCTTCGCCCCATGCCTGAGGGTGGTTGAGCGTGGGATGTGTGTCCGTGTCCCATCTGTTTTACACTCACTACCATACTTGTCCCAGTGCTGCACATGTATGGACATGCGTACCATCGGGTCATGGGGGAGTGTTGTGATTTGTGATATTCTTGTATAGTCTACTGTGACCACTCGGCCGTGTCCATACTCGTGCAGATCCCTGAGGCGGGCCCTGGTAACACCGGTGCGACGACTGGCGCCGGACTACCAGCTTGGAGCTGGCCGACTACCTTTCCAGAGCCCCGGACACTGCGGGGACTCCATGCTGTTTTTTCTGCAGCTTGCAGGAGCTTTTCGGCGGACTGGCCATGAGCTCGATTTGCATGTTTTTGCATTACGTGTCCACCGTCTGATGATGGATGCATGCATGTGACCAGTCGAAGCGTCCGTCTTGTGATCTTGCACGTTTGGGTTTAGACGGCGTAGCATTCTGACATGTGTGCGCAGAGTTATGGCCAAAACAATGCTTTTGGGCCGGTTTTAGGACAACTCTTGGACCGCCGCGTGCGACACCAGGTATGCGCCGCGGCAGGTATTTATGCCATGGACCAGTCATTTGTCATTTCTCTCTGCAAATGCTACTGAAGCATTCAGACACTGTGCCTTGTGTCCCCTAGCCAAACTCTTGCCGTTGCGTGCACGACTTATGACTCCTCACCGTCTGATCAGGCTCTGACGCCTTGTCAACGGGAGTGTTGCTAGGAATCTTCCTTGCATCTTGTCATGTTCAGCCGTCCCCGCTCGTTGTCCCGGCTGTGGAAGGCCAATGCGAGGTGCACTGCATCCTCCAACACCGTGAGCGTGCATTCCATTCACGAGTGGTCAAGGAGTACCTTGTGCATTGGGTTGGTTGTGGACCTGAACACAACGCGTGGGAGCCAGAATCTCGGATGCCAAAGGCGATTGTAGCCGAGTACTGGGAGGAACTAGCTGCCCGTTCAAAACGACGTACCCTCGAGGGTACCACCCTGGCACACACCCCTTGAGGAGGTTATGACACTATACTCTGCAATATGTTACATGGACGCCTGGACACATGTCACGAGGACGCTCCTTACAAAAGGGGGAGGAAGCGAGGTCATGCCTCTTATGCGGCTGAGAGTGTGTGCCATAAGTCCTCGTTGTGAAGCCAAAATGTTTTGAAAGTGGAAGTCAACAAAACAGATTATTGTTCTTCTAATCCATTGGATTTTTTCTTTGAAGTCTGCAGGTCACTCCTCTCTCCAAGCAACATAGCAAATCGGGACGATTTGGTCGTGAAGGGGGAGGAATGTAGAAATGAAACATTTTTCTTTTTAAAAACATTTCATATGAAAGGTGTGACTTTGCCAGTTGGCATGGTCAATGATAAAGAGCCATGTGGATGTTGGAAAGGGACAACCAACCACTAGGGGCTTGTTTTGATTACCTCAAACAAGACAAGGAAAATCGAACTTACGCCCCCATTCCACATTTTGCCCACTTGGAAATGTGTTGAAACATCACCATATTAGGTGAGAGGTTTTTACCGTACCCTTCGTCCACTGGCGACGTCCTATTTATTGAAAAAAACATACTCAAACGGGCTCTTGAGGAAAAGAAAGAGAGCATAAAATGAAGTGGGAAACACAACGAACATAATCGTCAAAACAAGCATAACCGTAAACGCGAAAGCAATGCGTAACTTCAAAATGTCGGTTTTGCTCTATGACGACGTGACTTGGGTATGGCCCGTAAGAAGAGGCGACTCAGCGAAGTCCGAGGCTATTCCTTAAACCACTGGCTATTGAAACACTGACAGCTTCCGCATTTCGACGCTACCTACTTAGCAGATTTCTACAATTACCCCCTTCAAAATGACAGCAAAATCGTACACCAAAAACAGTTAAAAAAACATTGATAAAATTTTAAGTGTTTTAGAAATCAATCATGGAAATCCAAGACCCCAACCCATGTTGTGGTTCAGTTACATGATGTCGTGATTCCCGGACAAACCTTGCATGATTTGAATAATGGCAAATGGAAGAAAAAATGAAATATGGCATACCAACTGTTTTTGAAAAGGTACGACTTTCCCGTATGTCGTTGCCAATGTTTAACGTCTGGGTATGCCGATAGAAGACATGATATTCATGGGTAACCCTAATCTTTCTCTTAGTGCCCAGCCCGTGGGCATGCATACTTAATAGTGCGCGCTGTGCTAGTATCTGAGCTAATTCACCCCTCTGAATAATTTGTGCTGTTCGGATGCCAGAACTTTGTCGTCGTAGTCGTCGTCGTCATCTTTGTCGTCGTCGTCATCTTTGTCGTCGTCGTCATCTTTGTCGTCGTCGTCGTCGTCTTCCGTGTCGTCGTCACCGTAGTCGTCGTCGTTGCCTTTCTCGTCTGGACGGCAAATCTGCCGGCCGCGCTTGTTTGTGGCAGCTCCGCAACTGAGCAGCAGCTTGCTTCGAGCACAAAAAGCGACCGTGGGCACTCGCACGGCTTCACTTCTGACGGCGCGGGCCTGCTGATATCGGTCAGGACGAACGCCTCATGAAAACAAGCCAACGTCCGTGGTATCGTCAGAAATTCACACAACATGCCTTTCAACGTCGGCCGGTTTCTGGCGTTCGGACACCACAGGTCCGCTGACAGTTCAGATGGCGAGAGCACTCGCCATGAGCTCACATTGCACTCCCTCCTCGCATCTGCGCATACGTTTCACGCCACACTTCCTGTCAAGTTCCCCACCTCGGCCAACCGCATTGCCAACCTTGCATCCTCTCCCCACGCTGACCTCGTGGCCCAGGCGCAGGGGGCTCGCATTCTCGTCCCAGCTTCGCTCGTGCCTGTCCTCGATGGCTTCCTCGCGCGTAAGCGAGCCCAAGGCTCTTCAATCNCGTCGGCCGGTTTCTGGCGTTCGGACACCACAGGTCCGCTGACAGTTCAGATGGCGAGAGCACTCGCCATGAGCTCACATTGCACTCCCTCCTCGCATCTGCGCATACGTTTCACGCCACACTTCCTGTCAAGTTCCCCACCTCGGCCAACCGCATTGCCAACCTTGCATCCTCTCCCCACGCTGACCTCGTGGCCCAGGCGCAGGGGGCTCGCATTCTCGTCCCAGCTTCGCTCGTGCCTGTCCTCGATGGCTTCCTCGCGCGTAAGCGAGCCCAAGGCTCTTCAATCGAGCGGTCGCTCTACGCGGCCATGCAATGGCGGCACCTGGTGCGGCGGCTGATCAAGCTCCGGCCACTGGCCTTCCTCAACGGTTCGGACAGCACGCTGACAAGGGACGGCGTCCACATCAACTTCGGCGTGACGCAGTGGAAAGCCGTGGGCACCGAGCGCGAGCGCCCTCCGCTCGTCCTGCGGGACTACCTGAGCTACGAGGAGATGGCCCTCTCAGCCCTCCTCGCGGTGTCCTCCCCGACCACTTTCATCAACGAGGGCAGTCGCTCCAACTGCGGCCGCCCCGGCGCACCAGGCTCGTTTGAACCATACGGCATATTCATTGGCGCGGTGGGCGCACGTTTTGAGGTCCAGGACGAAATGGAAGCAAAGGTCATGCTCAGGTCCGCGCCTTCACCGGTTGGGCCAGGCACATGCAGTTGGTCGCCACAGT
>SZWC01006139.1:16816-32066 GCA_023375785.1 Penium margaritaceum
ATTCATCCTTTGGTTGGTCACTGTGCATGCTAGCCACACGGTGCCACTACTTGTTGAAGTTATTTGTACTTGCTAGTTGATAACTAGTGTTCCTAACCCATTGTTTCCCCCTCTGACCATTTGTGACTCATGTGATGAGTTTTCAACGTTGACCACACACTGTGAAATTCGTTCGGTCATGGTTAGTGACATATCCCTACTTAAATTTGTCAATGTACATGGTTACCACGCCGTGTTACTACGTATTGAAGGTATTTGTGCCTTCTATCAATAGCTAGTGCCCCCAAACCAGTGTTACCCCCCTTTGACTATCTGTGACTCGTGTTGTGAGTTTTCAACGCTGACCACATAAAGTAAAATTTGTTCGTCGTGGTCAGTGACAAATGCATACTTTGGTTGGTCACTGTGCATGGTAGCCACGCTGTGCCACAACATATTGAAGGTATTTGTACTTGCTACTCGATAACTAGTATTCACTAACCATTGTCTTCCACTCTGACCATTTGTGAGTCGTGTTATGAGCTATCAAATTTTTACCACACTTAGTGACATTATTTAGTCATTGTCAGTGACATATGCCTACTTTGGTTGGTCATCATGCATGGTATCCACACCGTGCCACAAGTTGTTGAAGGTCCCTGTGCTTGCTGGTTGATACATGATGTTCCCAGACCATTCTTTCCCCCTCTAACCATTTGTGATTTGTATTATGAGTTGTCAACGCTGTCCACACACATCGGTTTTCTTTGGTCAAAGGCACTCTATATGCCTACTTTGGGCGGTCATTGTGCATGGTAGCCACACCGTGCTTATACTGATTGAAGGTTGCTGTACTTGCTAGTTGAGAGCTGATATTCCCAGAATTCTTCCCCCCTCTGACCATTTGTGACTCGTGTTACGGTTGGTGAATGTTGACCACCCATATTGCAATTATTAGGCCATGAGCAGTGATGTATGCCTACTTGGATAGGTCATTGTGCACGGTAGCCACACCGTGCCAATACATACGAAAAGTCTTTGTACTTGCTAGAAGATACAAAGTGTTTTAAAACCATGTTTTCCCCCTCTGACCATTTGTGACTCATGTTATGGGTTGTGAACGTTGACCACTCATATTGAAATTCTTTGGTCATGGTCAGTGACATATGCTTAGTTAGGTTTGGCAGTGCACATGGTTACCACGCTATGTCACTACATATTGAAGGTATTTGTACTTGCTAGTCAATAACTAGTATTGACAAACCATTATCTTCCACCCTGACCAATTGTGACTCGTGTTATGAGTTGTCAAAGTTGACCACACTTAGTGACATTATTTGGTCATGATCAGTGACATATGCCTACCTTGGATGGACATCGTGCATGGTATCCACACCGTGCCACCACTTATTGAAGGTCCTTATGCTTGCTAGTTGATACTTGGTGTTCCCAAACCATTGTCTCCCCCTCTGACCCTTTGACTCCTATTATGAGTTGTCAACGCTGACCACACACAGCGGATTTCTTCGGTCAAAGGTAGTAAATATGCTTACTTTGGTCGGACATTGTGCATGGTAGACACACCGTGCTTATACTGATTGAAGGTTGCTGTACTTGCTAGTTGAGAACTGGTATTCACAGACCATTATTTCCCCCTCTCACTGTTTGTGACTCGTGTTATGGTTGGTGAATGTTGACTACCCATATTGAAATTCTTTCATTATGGTCGGTGACATATGCCTAGTTTGGTTGTTTGGTGTGCATAGTAGCCACACCGTGCCACTACGTATTGAAGTTCTTTGTCCTTTCTAGTCAATACAGAGGGTTCTCAAACCATTGTCTCTCCATCTGACCATTTGTGACTCGTGTTATGAGTTGTCAATGTTGACCATACATAGTGGACTTCTTCGGTCATAGTCAGTGACGTGTGCATCCTTTGGCTGGTCACTGTGCACGCTAGCCACACCGTGCCACTACTTGTTGAAAATCCTTCTACTTGCTAGTTGATAACTAGTGTTCCCAACCCATGGTTTCCTCTACTGACCATTTGTGACTCGTGTGATGAGTTTTCAACGTTGACCACACACTGTGCAATCCGTTTGGTCATGGTTTGTGACATGTGCCTACTTTGGTTTGTCACTGTTCATGGTTACCACGCTTTGTCATTACGTATCGAAGGACTTTGTTCTCTCTTGTTGACAGCTAGTGTTCCCAAACCATTGTTAGCCCCCTCTGACTATCTGTGACTCGTGTTGTGAGTTGTAAATGTTGACCACATGAAGTGAATTTATTTGTTCATGGTAAGTGACATATGCATGCTTTGGTTGGTCACTGTGCATTGTAGCGACACTATGCCACTACATATTTAAGGTATCTGTACTTGCTGGTCAATAACGAGTATTCACAAACCACTATCTTCCACCCTGAATATTTTTGACTCGTGTTATGAGTTGTCCGAGTTGACCACACTTAGTGACGTTATTTGGTCATGGTCAGTGACATATGTCTACTTTGGTTGGTCATCGTGCATGGCATCCACACCATGCCACAATGTATTGAACCTCCTTGTGCTTGCTATTGGATACTTGGTGTTCCCAAACCATTGTTTCCCCCTTTGACCATTTGTGACTCGTATTATGAGTTGTCAACGTTGACCACACACAGCGGATTTCTTTGGTCAAAGGCAGTACATTTGCCTAGTTTGGTCGGTCATTGTGCATGGTAGCCACAACGTGCCACTACTGATGGAAGGTCGTTCTACTTGCTGGTTGAGAACAATATTCCCGGACCAATGTTTTCCCCTCTGACTGTTTGTGACTCGTTTTATGGTTGGTGAACATTGACCACCCATATTGAAATGCTTTGGTCATGGTCAATGACATATGCCTAGTTTGGTTGTTTGGTGTGCATATTAGCCACACCGTGCCACTACGTATTGAAGTTATTTGTCCTTTCTAGTCCATGCATAGGGTTCCTAAACCATTGTCTCTCCCTCTGACCATTTATGACTCGTGTAATGAGTTGTCAATGTTGACCAAGCTTACTGGATTTCTTCGGTCATTGTCAGTGATGTATTCATCCTTTGGTTGGTCACTGTGCACGCTAGCCAAACCGTGCCACTACTTGTTGAAGTTCTTCGTACTTGCAAATTTACAACTAGTGTTTCCAACTCATTTTTCCCCCTCTGACCATTTGTGACTCGTGTTATGAGTCTTCAATATTGACCACAGACTGTGAAATTTGTTTGGTCATGGTTAGTGACATATGCGTAATTTGGTTTGTCACTGTACATGGTTACCACACTGTGTCACTACATATTAAAGGTATTTGTGCTTTCTAGTTAATAGCTAGTGTTCCCAAACAATTGTTATCCCCTTTTGACTATCCGTGACTCGTGTTGTAAGTTGTCAACACTGACCAGATGAAGTGGAATTCGTTGGTCATGGTCAGTGACATATGTCTACTTTGGTTGGTCATCGTGCATGGTATCCAAACCGTGCCACAACGTTTTGAAAGGTCCTTGTTCTTGCTAGTTAATACCTGGTGTTCCCATACCATTGTTTCCCCCTCTGACCATTTGTGATTCGTATTATGAGTTGTCAACGCTGTCCACACACAGAGGATTTCTTTGGTCAAAGGCAGTACATATGTCTATTTTGGACGGTCATTGTGCATGGTAGCCATACCGTGCTTCTACTGATTGAAGGTCGCTGTACTTGCTAGTTGAGAGCTGATATTCCCACACCATTGTTTCCCCCTCTGACCATTTGTGATTCGTATTATGAGTTGTCAACGCTGTCCACACACAGAGGATTTCTTTGGTCAAAGGCAGTACATATGTCTATTTTGGACGGTCATTGTGCATGGTAGCCATACCGTGCTTCTACTGATTGAAGGTCGCTGTACTTGCTAGTTGAGAGCTGATATTCCCACACCATTGTTTCCCCCTCTGACCGTTTGTGACTCGTGTTATGGTTGGTGAATATTGACCACCCATATTGAAATTCTTCGGTCATGGTCAGTGGCATATGCCTCGTTTGGTTGTTTGGTGTGCATATTAGCCACACCGTGCAACTACGTATTGAAGTTATTTGTCCTTTGTAGTCCATGCATAGGATTCCAAAACCATTATCTTTCCCTCTGACCATTTGTGACTCGTGTAATGAGTTGTCAATGTTGACCAAGCATACTGGAATTCTTCGGTCATAGTCAGTGATGTATTCATCCTTTGGTTGGTCACTGTGCACGCTAGCCAAACCGTGCCACTACTTGTTGAAGTTCTTCGTACTTGCTAGTTGATAACTAGTGTTCCCAACCCATTTTCCCCCCTCTGACCATTTGTGACTCGTGTTATGAGTTTTCAATATTGACCACACACTGCTGAAATTTGTTTGGTCATGGTTAATTGCATATGCGTAATTTGGTTTTGTCAATCTACATGGTTACCACGCTGAGTCACTACATTTTAAAGGTATTTGTGCTTTCTAGTTAGAAGCTAGTGTTCCCAAACCATTGTTACCCCCCTTTGACTATCTGTGACTCGTGTTGTAAGTTGTCAATGCTGACCGCATGAAGTGGAATTCGTTGGTCATGGTCAGTGACATATGCTTACTTTGGTTGGTCATCGTGCATGGTATCCACAGCGTGCCAGAATTTGTTGAAGGTCCTTTTGCTCCCTAGTTGGTACCTGGTGTTCCCATACCATTGTTTCCCCCTCTGACCATTTGTGATTTGAGTTATGAGTTGTCAACGCTGTCCACACACAGCGGATGTCTTTGGTCAAAGGCAGTACATATGCCTACTTTGGGCGGTCATTGTGCATGGTAGCCACACTGTGATTATACTGATTGAAGGTCACTGTACTCGCTAGTTGAGAGCTGACATTCATAGACCATTGTTTCCCCCTCTGACCGTTTGTGACTTGTGTTATGGTTGGTGAATATTGACCACCCATATTGAAATTCTTCGGTCATGGTCAGTGACATATGCCTAGTTTGGTTGTTTGGTGTGCATAGTAGACACACCGTGCCACTACGTATTGAAGTTCTTTGTCCTTTCTAGTCAAAACATAGGGTTTTTAAACCATTGTCTCTCCCTCTGACCATTTGTGACACGTATCATGAGTTGTCAATGTTGACCATACATAGTGGACATCTTCGGTCATAGTCAGAGACGTGTGTATCCTTTGGGTGGTCACTGTGCACGCTAGCCACACGGTGCCACTACTTGTTGAAAATATTTCTACTTTCTATTTGATGACTAGTGTTCCCGACCTATGGTTTCCCCACTGACGATTTGTGACTCGTGTTATGACTTTTTAACGTTGACCACACACTGTGAAATCCGTTTGGTCATGGATTGTGACATATGCCTACTTTGGTTTGTCATTGTACATGGCTACCACGCTGTGTCATTGCGTATCGAAGGTCTTTGTGCTTTCTTGTTGACAGCTACTGTTCCCAAACCATTGGTAGCCCTCTCTGACTATCTGTGACTTGTGTTGTGAATTGTAAATGTTGACCTCATGAAGTGAAATTGTTTGTTCATGGTCAAATGCATACTTTGGTTGGTCACTGTGCATTGTAGCCACACTGTGCCACTGCATATTGAAGGTATTTGTACTTGCTAGTTGATAACTAGTATTCACAAACCATTATCTTCCACCCTGACCATTTGTGACTCGTGTTATGAGTTGTCAAAGTTTACCACACTTAGTGACATTATTTGGTCATGGTCAGTGACATATGCCTACTTTGGTTGGTCATCGTGCATAGTATCCACACCGTGCCAAAACGTATTGAAAGTCCTTGTGCTTGCTAGTTGATACTTGGTGTTCCCAACCCATTGTCTCTCCCTCTGACCATTTGTGACTCCTATTATGAGTTGTCGATGTTGACCAGACACAACGGATTTCTTTCATCAAAGGCAGTACATATGCCTACTTTGGTCGGTCATTGTGCATGGTAGCCACATTGTGCTACTACTGACTGAAGGTCGTTGTACTTGCTAGTTGCGAACTGATATACCCAAACCATTGTTTCCTCCCCTGACCGTTTGTGACTCGTGTTATTGTTGGTCAACCACCCATATTTAAATTCTTTGGTCATGATGAGTGACATATGCCTAGTTTGGTTGTTTGATGTGCATAGTAGCCACACCGTGCCACTACATATTGAAGTTATTTGTCCTTTCTAGCCCATGCATACGGTTCCCAAACCATTGTCTCTCCCTCTGAACATTTGTGACTGGTGAAATGAGTTGTCAATGTTAACCACGCATACTGCATTTCTTCGGTCAAAGTCAGTTACGTATTCATCCTTTGGTTGGTCACTGTGCACACTAGCCAAACCGTGCTACTACTTGTTGAAGTTCTTCGTACTTGCTAGTTGACAACTAGTGTTCCCCACCCATTCTTGCCCCCTCTGACCACTTGTGACTCGTGTTATGAGTTTTCAGTGTTGACCACAAACTGTGAAATTTGTTTGGTCATGGTTAGTGACATATGCCTATTTTGGTTTGTCACTATACATGGTTATCACGCAGTGTCACTACATATTAAAGGTATTTGTGCTTTTTAGTTAATAGTTAGTGTTCCCAAACCATTGTTACCCCCCTTTGACTATAAGTGAATCGTGTTGTGAGTTGTCAACGCTGACCACATGAAGTGGAATATGTTGGTCATGGTCAGTGACATATGCATACTTTGGTTGGTCACTGTGCATGGTTGCCACACTGTGCCACAACATATGGAAGGTATTTGTACTTGCTACTCGATAACTAGAATTCACAAACCATTGTTTTCCACTCTGACCATTTGTGAATCGTGTTATGAGCTGTCAAAATTTACCACACTAAGTGACATTGTTTGGTCATGGTCAGTGACATATGCCTACTTTGGTTGGTCATCATGCATGGCATCCACACCGTGCCACAACTTGTTGAAGGTCCTTGTGCTTGCTAGTTGATACCAGATATTCCCATACCATTGTTTCCCCCTCTGACCATTTGTGAATCGTATTATGAGTTGTCAACACTGTCCACACACAGCGGATTTCTTTGGTCAAAGGCAGTACATTTGCCTACTTTGGATGGTCATTGTGCATGGTAGCCACACCGCGCTTATGCTAATTGAAGGTTGCTAGTTGAGAGCTGTTATTACGAGACCATTGTTTCCCCCTCTCACCGTTTGTGACTCGTGTTATGGTTGGTGAATTTTGACCACCCATGTTGAAATTCTTTGGTCATGGTTAGTGACATATGCCTAGTTTGGTTGTTTGGTGTGCATAGTAGCCACACCGTGCCACTACGTATTGAAATTATTCGTCCTTTCTAGACGATTCATAGGGTTCTCAAACAATTCTCTCTCCCTCAGACAATTTGTTACTCAGGTTATGAGTTGTCAATGTTGACCATACATAGTGGACTTCTTCGGTCATAGTCAGTGACGTGTGCATCCTTTGGTTGGTCACTGTGCACGCCAGCCACACCGTGCCACTACTTGTTGAAGTTCTTTGTACTTGCTAGTTGATAACTAGTGTTCCTAAACCATTGTTTCCCCCTCTCACCATTTGTGACTCATGTGATGCGTTTTCAACATTGACCACACACTGTGAAATTCGTTTGGTCATGGTTAGTGACATATGCCTACTTTGGTTTGTCAGTGTACATGGTTACCAAGCCGTGCTACTATGTATTGAAGGCATTTGTGCTTTCTGGTCAATAGCTAGTGTTCCCAAACCACTGTTACCCCCCTTTGACTATCTGTGACTCGTGTTGTCAGTTTTCAACGCTGACCACATGAACTGAAATTCGTTGGTCATGGTCAGTGACATATGCATACTTTGGTTGGTCACTGTGCATGGTAGTCACGCTGTGCCATTACATATTGAAGGTATTTGTACTTGCTACTCGATGACTAGTATTCACAAACCATTGTCTTCCACTCTGACCATTTGTGACTTGTGTTATGAGTTGTCAACGTTTACCATGCTTAGAGACATTATTTGGTCATGGCGACTGACATATGCCTACTTTGGTTGGTCATTGAGCATGGTATCCACACTGTTCCACAACGTATTGAAGGTCCTTGTGCTTGCTAGTTGATACCTGGTGTTCCCGAACCATTGTCTCCCCCTCTGACCATTTGTGACTCCTGTTATGAGTTTTCAACGCTGACCACACAGAGCGGATTTCTTTGCTCAAATGTAGTATTCATGCCTACTTTGGTCGGTCATTGTGCATGGTAGCCACACCGTGCTTATACTGATTGAAGGTCTCTGTACTTGCTAGTTGAGAACTGATATTCATCGACAATTGCTTCCCCCTCTAACCGTTTGTGACTCTTGTTATGATTGGTGAATGTTGACCACCCATATTAAAATTCTTTCATCATGGTCAGTGACATATGCCTTGTTTGGTTGTTTGGTGTGCATAGTAGCCACACCGTGCCACTATGTATTGAAGTTCTTTGTCCTTTTTAGTTGATACATAGGGTTCCCAACCCATTGTCTCTCCCTCTGACCATTTGTGACTCGTGTTATGGGTTGTCAATGTTGACCATACATAGTGGACTTCTTCGGTCATAGTCAGTGACGTGTAAATCCTTTGGGTTGTCACTGTGCACGCTAGCCACACCGTGCCACTACTTGTTGAAAATCTTTGTACTTGCTAGTTGATAACTAGTCTTCCCAACCCATGGTTTCCCCCACTGACCATTTGTGACTCGTGTTATGAGTTTCCAACGTACACCACACACTATGAAATCCGTTTGGTCATGGGTTGTGACATATGCCTACTTTGGTTTGTCACTGTACATGGTTAGCATGCTGTGTCATTGCTTATCGAAGGTCTTTGTGCTTTCTTGTTGCTAGCTAGTGTACCCAAACCATTGTTCACCCCCACTGACTATCTGTGACTCGTGTTGTGAGTTGTAAATGTTGACCACATGAAGTAAAATTCTTTGTTCATGGTCAGTGACATATGCATACTTTGGTTGGTCACTGTGCATTGTAGCCACACTGTGCCACTACATATTGAAGATATTTGTACTTGCTAGTCGATGAATTGTACTCACAAACCATTATCTTCCACCCTGCCCATTTGTGACTTGTGTGATGAGTTGTTAAAGTTTACCACACTTAGTGACATTATTTGGTCATGGTCAGTGACATATGCCTACTTTAGTTGGTCATCGTGCATGGTATCCACAGTGTGCCAAAACGTATTGAAGGTCCTTGTGCTTGCCATTTGATACTTGGTGTTCCCAAACCATTGTTTCCCCCTCAGACCATTTGTGACTCGTATTATGAGTTGTCAACGTTGACCACACATAGTGGATTTCTTTTGTCAAAGGTAGTATATATGCCTACTTTAGTCGGTCATTGTGCATGGTGGCCACAACGTGCTACTACTGACTGAAGGTCGTTGTACTTGCTAGTTGGTATCTAGTATTCCCAAACCATTGTTTCCCCCTCTGACAGTTTGTGACCCATCTTATGGGTTGTTAACGTTGACCACACATAGTAAAATTATTTGGTCATGGTAAGTGGCTCATGCCTAATCTGGTTGGTCATTGTGCATGGTAGCCACATCGTTCTACTACTTGTTGAGATTCTTTATACTTGCTAGTCAATAAATAGCAAAAGGTTTCTCCCTTTGACACCAAGTCGGGTGTTGTTGCGTTGTTACGCGTATGTGCCTTCATTGGAATACTCCCTTCCAACCCCCTAGAGGGATGTTCCGTGGACAAACTGGAGGACAGATTTGTGACCGCATTATGACATCCCCCTACCCCCCCCCCTCCACGGCTTAGGATCGAGGTAGAGTTGAGGTATCACAACACGGCTGCCCCCCCCCTCCCCATGTCGCAAGCCTATTCTATATTGCACATACGAGGATTCAAACCCAGGACCTACCGCTCGAGAATCTAACTCTATAAGCACTAAGCCAACTCACATGGTGTTTTTATGATGTCCAAATGACAGTATAAGGGATCCTATAGGTAAAGGGCATAAAAAAAGGCGGTGTAAGCTTAGAGGGTAGTTTTCAAAAGTATGAATGATAACAAAGTTAGTTTAGTCATAAAAATTTGACGCAGACGGAGTTTCAAATTTTGCAACTTCGAGCTTGAATAACCTCTCAACCATTGCTCCGATTGACCAGCCATAAGAAGGAAAGTTGACTACACACAGTGAAACTCTTTTTATGATATTCAGTGACACAAGCATACTTCGGTTGGTCATTGTGCATGGTAGCCACACCGTGCCACCACTTATCGAAGGTCTTTGTACTTGCTAGTCCATACCGAGTATTCCCAAACCATTATTTCTCCATCTGCCCATTTGTGACTTGTATAATGAGTTGTGAACATTGACCACACACACTAAACATCTTTGGTCATGAGCAGTGATGTATGCCTACTTGGATAGGTCATTGTGCACGATAGCCACACTGTGCCAGTACACACAAATAAACTTTGTACTTGCTAGAAGATACATAGTGTTTTGAAACCGTGTTTTCCCCCTCTGACCATTTGTGACTCATGTTATGGGTTGTGAACGTTGACCACTCATATTGAAATTCTTTGGTCATGGTTACTGACATATGCCTAGTTTGGTTTGTCACTGTACATGGTTACCACGCCGCGTCACCACGTATTGAAGGTCTTTGTACTTTCTAGTTGATAGCTAGTGTTCCCAAACCATTGTTACCCCCATCTGACTATCAGTGACTCGTGTTGTGAGTTGTCAACGCTGACCACATGAAGTGAAATTTTCTGGTCATGGTCAATGACATATGCATACTTTGGTTGGTCACTGTGCATGATAGCCACACTGTGCCACTACATATTGAATGTATTTGTACTTGCTAGTCCATACCTAGTATTCACAATCAATTATCTTCCACTCTGATCATTTGTGACTCGTGTTATGAGTTGTCAAAGTTGACCACACTTAAAGACATTATTTGGTCATGGTCAGTGACATATGCCTACTTTGGTTGGTCATCGTGCATGGTATCCACACTGTGCCACATGTTATTGAAGGTCCTTGTGCTTGCTAGTTGGTACCTGGTGTTCCCAAACCATAGATTCCCCCGCTGACCATTTGTGACTCGTATAATGAGTTGTCAACGCTGACCACACACAACGGATTTCTTCGGTCAAAGGTAGTACATATGCCTACTTTGGTCGGCCATTGTGCATGATAGCCACACCGTGCTTATATTGATTGAAGGTCGCTGTATCTACTAGTTAAGAACTGGTATTCATAAACCATTGATTCCCCCCTCTGACCGTTTGTGACTCGTGTTATGATTGGTGAGTGTTGACCACCCATATTGAAATTCTTTCATCATGGTCGGTGACATATGCCTAGTTTGGTTGTTTGGTGTGCATAGTAGCCACAGCCTGCCACTACGTATTGAAGTTATTTGTCCTTTCTAGTCGATACATAGGGTTCCCAAACCATTGTCTCTCCGTCTGACCATTTGTGACTCGTGTTATAAGTTTTCAATGTTGACCATACATAGTAGACTTCTTCGGTCATGGTCAGTGACGTGTGCATCCTTTGGTTGGTCACTGTGTATGCTAGCCACACCCTGCCACTACTTGTTGGAAATCTTTCTACTTGCTAGTTGATAACTAGTGGTCCCAACCCATGGTTTCCCCCACTGACCATTTCTGACACCTGTGATGAGTTTTCAACTTTGACCACACAATTTGAAATCCGTTTGGTCTTGGTTTGTGACATGTGGCTAATTTGGTTTGTCACTGTACATGGTTACCACGCCATGTCATTACATGTCAAAGGTCTTTGGGCTTTCTTGTTGACAGCTTGTGTTCCCATACCATTGTCAGCCCCCTCAGACTATCTGTGACTCGTGTTTTGAGTTGTAAATGTTGACCTCATGAAGTGAAATTCTTTGTTCATGGTCAATGACATATGCATGCTTTGGTTGGTCACTGTGCATTGTAGCCTCACTGTGCCACTACATATTGAAGGTATTTGTACTTGCTAGTCGATAACAAGTATTCACAAACCATTATCTTCCACCCTGACCATTTGTAACTCGTGTTATGAGTTGTCAAAGTTGACCACACCTGGTGGCATTATTTGGTCATGGTCAGTGACGTATGCCTACTTTGGTTGGTCATCGTGCATGGTATCAACACCGTGCCACAATGTATTGAAGCTCCTTGTGCTTGCTATTTGATACTTGGTGTTCCCAAACCATTGTTTCCTCTGACAAATTGTGACTCGTATCATGAGTTGTCAACGTTGACCACACAAAGCGGATTTCTTTGGTCAAAGGCAGTACATATGCATACTTTGGTCGGTCATTGTGCATGGTAGCCACACCATGCTACTACTGACTGAAGGTCGTTGTACTTGCTAGTTGATAAGTGATATTCCCATAGCATTGTTTCCTCCCCTGACCGTTTGTGACTCGTGTTATGCTTGGTGAACAGTGACCACCCATATTGAAATTCTCTGGTCATGGTCAGTGACACATGCCTAGTTTTCTAGTTTGGCATGCATATTAGCCACACTGTGCCACTATGTATCAAAGTTCTTCGTCCTTTCTAGTCGATACATAGGGTTCCCAAACCATTGTCTCTTCCTATGTGTTTCTGACCACTCTGTTTTCCCCTCTGACCATTTGTGACTCGTGTTGTGCGTTTTCAACGTTGACCACATGAAGTACAATTTGTTTGTCATGGTTAGTGACACATGCATACTTGGGTTGGTCACTGTGCATTGAAGCCACATTTCGCCACTACATATTGAAGGTATTTGTACTTGGTAGTAGATAACTAGTATTCGCAAACCATTACCTTCCACCCTGACCATTTGTGAGTCGTGTTGTGAGTTGTCAAAGTTTACCATACTTATTGACATTATTTGGTCATGGTCAGTGACATATGCCTAGTTTTGTTGGTCATCGTGCATGGTCTCCACACTGTGCTACAACGCATTGAAGCCCCTTGTGCTTGCTATGTGATACTTGATGTTTCCAGACCATTGTTTCCCCCTCTGACCATTTGTGACTCGTATTATGAGTTGTCAACGTTGATCACACACAGCAGATTTCTTTGCTCAATGGAAGTACATATGCCTACTTTGGTCGGTCATTGTGCATGGTAGCCACACCGTGCTACTACAGACTGAAGGTCGTTCTACTTGGTAGTTGAGAACCCATGTTCTCATAGCATTTTTTCCTCTCCTGACCGTTTGTGACTCGTGATATGGTTCGTCAATGTTGACCACCCATATTGAAAATCTGTCGTTATGATCAGTGACATATGCCTAGTTTGACTGTTTTGTGTGCATATTAGCCACACCGTGCCACCACGTACTGAAGTTCTTTGTCCTTTCTAGCCAATACATAGGCTTACCAAACCATTGTCTCTCCCTCTGACCATTTGTAACTCGTGTTATGAGTTGTCGATGTTGACCACACATAGTGGACTTATTCGGTCGTAGTCAATGGCGTTTGCATCCTTTGGTTGGTCACTGTGCACGCTAGCCATACCGTGCCACTACTTGTTGAAGGTAATTGTACTTGCTAGTTGATAACTAGTATTCCCACCCCATTGTTTTCTCCTCTGACCATTTGTGACTCATGTTATGTGTTTTCAACGTTGACCACATGAAGTGAAGTTTGTTGGTCATGGTTAGTGACATATGCATACTTTGGCTGGTCAATGTGCATTGAAGCCACATTGTCGCACTACATATTGAAGGTAATTGTACTTGCTAGTAGATGACTAGTATTCACAAACCAATACCTTCCACCCTGACTATTTGTGACTCATGTCGTGANGTGGACTTATTCGGTCGTAGTCAATGACGTTTGCATCCTTTGGTTGGTCACTGTGCACGCTAGCCATACCGTGCCACTGCTTGTTGAAGGTAATTGTACTTGCTAGTTGATAACTAGTATTCCCACCCCATTGTTTTCTCCTCTGACCATTTGTGACTCATGTTATGTGTTTTCAACGTTGACCACATGAAGTGAAGTTTGTTGGTCATGGTTAGTGACATATGCATACTTTGGCTGGTCAATGTGCATTGAAGCCACATTGTCGCACTACATATTGAAGGTAATTGTACTTGCTAGTAGATGACTAGTATTCACAAACCAATACCTTTCACCCTGACTATTTGTGACCCATGTCGTGAGTTGTCAAAGTTTACCACACTTAGTGACATTATTTGGTTATGGTGAGCGACATATGCCTACTTTGCTTGGTCATCGTCCATGGTCTCCACACTGTGCCATAATGTATTGAAGCCCCTTGTGCTTGCTATGTGATACTTGGTGTTCCCAAACCATTGTTTCCCCCTCTGACCATTTGTCACTCGTATTATGAGTTGTCAACGTTGACCACACACAGCAGATTTCTTTGGTCAAAGGCAGTACATATGCCTACTTTGGTCGGTCATTGTGCATGGTAGCCACACTGTGCTACTACTGACTGAATGTCGTTGTACTTGGTAGTTGAGAACCGATATTTCCATAGCATTGTTTCAAATCCTGACCGTTTTTGACTCGTGTTATGGTTGGTCAACGTTGACCGCCCATGTTGAAATCATGTGGTCATGATCAGCGACATATGCCTAGTTTGGTTGTTTGGTGTGCATATTAGCCACACCGTGCCACTACGTATTGAAGTTCTTTGTCCTTTCTAGTCAATACATAGGCTTCCCAAACCATTGTCTCTCCCTCTGACCATTTGTAACTCGTGTTATGAGTTGTCAATGTTGACTGCATATAGTGCACTTATTCGGTCATAGTCAGTGACGTATGCATCCTCTCGTTGGTCACTGTGCACGCTAGCCATACCGTGCCACTGCTTGTTGAAGGTCTTTGTACTTCCTAGTTGATAGCTAGTATTCCCAATCCATTGTTTCCTCCTCTGACCATTTGTGACTCGTGTTATGCGTTCTCAACGTTGACCACATGAAGTGAAATTCTTTCGTCATGTTCAGTGACAGATGCCTACTTTGATTGGTCACTGTGCATTGAAGCCACATTGTGCCACTACATATTGAAGGTATTTGTACTTTCTAGTAGATAACTAGTATTCACAAACCATTACCTTCCACCCTGACCATTTGTGACTCGTGTTGTGAGTTGTCAAAGTTTACCACACTTAGTGACATTATTTGGTCATGGTCAGTGACATATGCCTACTTTGGTTGGTCATCGTGCATGGTCTCCACACCGTGCCACAACGTATTGAAGCCCCTTGTGCTTGCTATGTGAT
>SZWC01006139.1:82306-99048 GCA_023375785.1 Penium margaritaceum
TTCAATATGGGTGGTCAACGTTGACCAACCATAACACGAGTCACAATCGGGCAAGGTAGGAAACAATGCTATGGAAATATCGGTTCTCAACTACCAAGTACAATGACCTTCAGTCAGTAGTAGCGCGGTATGGCTACCATGCACAATGACCGACCAAAGTAGGCATATTTACTGCCTTCGACCAAAGAAATCCGCTGGGTGCAGTCCATGTTGACAACTCATAATACGAGTCACAAATGGCCAGAGGGGGAAACAATGGTTTGGGAACACCACGAATCACATAGCAAGCCCAAGGGGCTTCAATACGTTGTGGCACGGTGTGGGGACCATGCACGATGACCAACCAAAGTAGGCATATGTCACTGACCATGACCAAATAATGTCACTAAGTGTGGCAAACTTTGACGGCTCACAACACGGGTCACAAATGGTCAGGGTGGAAGGTAATGGTTTGTGAATACTAGTTACCTACTAGCAATTACAAATACCTTCAATATGTACTGGAACAATGTGGCTTTAATGCACAGTGACCACTCAAAGTATACATATGTAACTGACCATGAAGAAAGGATTTCACTTAATGTGGTCAACGTTGAAAACGCATAACACGAGTCACAAATGGACAGAGGGGAAAACAATGGGCTGGGAACACTAGTTATAAAATAGGAAGTACAAAGACCTTCAACAAGAAGTAGCATGGTATGGCTAGCGTGCGCAGTGACCAACCAAAGGATGCATACGTCACTGACTACGTCCGAATAATACCACTATGTGTGGTCAACATTGACAACTCATAAGACGAGTTACAAATGGTCAGAGGGAGAAAAAATGGTTTGGGAAGCCTATGTATTGACTAGAAAGGACAAGGAACTTCAATACATAGCGGCACGGTGTGGCTATTATGCACACCAAACAACCAAACTAGGCATATGTCACTAATCATGACCACATGATTTCACTATGGGTGGTCAACGTTGACCAACCATAACACGAGGCACAAACGGTTAGGACACGAAACAATGCTATGGGAATATCGGTTCTCAGCTACCAAGTACAACGAACTTCATTCAGTAGTAGCACGGTGTGGCTACCATTTACAATGACCGACCAAAGTAGGCATATGTACTACCTTTGACCAAAGAAATCCGCTGTTTGTGGTCAACGTTGACAACTCATAATACGAGTCACACATGGTCAGAGGGGGAAACAATGGGTTGGAAAAACCAAGTATTACATAGCAAGCACAAGGGGCTCCAACACGTTGTGGCACGGTGTGGAGACCATGCACGATGACCAACCAAAGTAGGTATATGTCACTGACCATGACGAAAGAATTTCACTTCATGTGGTCAACGCTGAAAACGCATAACACGAGTCACAAATGGTCAGAGGGGGAAACAATGGGTTGGAAAAACCAAGTATTACATAGCAAGCACAAGGGGCTCCAACACGTTGTGGCACGGTGTGGAGACCATGCACGATGACCAACCAAAGTAGGTATATGTCACTGACCATGACGAAAGAATTTCACTTCATGTGGTCAACGCTGAAAACGCATAACACGAGTCACAAATGGTCAGAGGGAGAGACAATGGTTTGGGAAGCCTATGTATTGACTAGAAAGGACAAAGAACTTCAATACGTAGTGGCACGGTGTGGCTAATATGCACACCAAACAATAGAACTTGGCATATGTCACTGATCATGACCACAGATTTTCAATATGGGTGGTCAACATTGACCAACAATAACACGAGTCTCAAACGGTAAGAAGAGGAAACAATGCTATGAGGATATCAGTTCTCAACTACCAAGTACAATGACCTTCAGTCAGTAGTAGCACGGTGTGCCTAGCATGCACAATGACCGACCAAAGCAGGCATATGTACTGCCTTTGACCAGAGAAATCCGCTGTGTGTGGTCAACGTTGACAACTCATAATACAAGTCACAAATGGTCAGAGGGGGAAACAATGGATTGGGAACACCAAGTATCACATAGCAAGCACAAGGAGCTTCAATACGTTGTGGCACGGTGTGGGGACCATGCACGATGACCAACCAAAGTAGGCATATGTCACTGACCATGACCAAATAATGTCACTAAGTGTGGTAAACTTTGACAACTCACAACACGAGTCACAAATGATCAGGGTGGAAGATAATGGTTTGTGAATACTAGTTATCTACTAGCAAGTACAAATACCTTCAATATGTAGTGGCACAATGTGGCTTGAATGCACAGTGACCGCCCAAAGTATGCATATGTCACTGACCATGACGAAAGAATTTCACTTCATGTGGTCAACGCTGAAAACGCATAACACGAGTCACAAATGGTCAAAGGGGTAAACAATGGGTTGGGAACACTAGTTATCAACTAGGAAATACAAAGACCTTCAACAAGCAGTGGCACGGTATGGCTAGCGTGCACGGTGAACAACCAAAGGATGCACACGTCACGGACTACGACCGAATAAGTCCACTATGTGTGGTCAACATTGACAACTCATAACACATGTCACAAATGGTCAGAGGGAGAGAAAATGGTTTGGGAAGCCTATGTATTGACAAGAAAGGACAAAGTACTTCAATACGTAGTGGCACGGTGTGGCTAATATGCACACCAAACAACCAAACTAGGCATATGTCACTGATCATGACCATAGAATGTCAATATGGGTGGTCAACGTTGACCAACCACAACACGAGTCACAAACGGTCAGGACAGGAAACAATGCTATGGGAAAATCGGTTCTCAACTACCAAGTACAAGGACCTCCAGTCAATATTAGCACGGTGTGGCTACCATGCACAATGACTGACCAAAGTAGGCATATGTACTGCCTTTGAACAAAGAAATCCGCTGTGTGTGGTGAACGTTGACAACTCATAATATGAGTCAAAAATGGTCAGAGGGGGAAACAATGGTTTGGGAACACCAAGTATCACATAGCAAGCACAAGGAACTTCAATACGTTGTGGCACGGTGTGGAGACCATGCACGATGACCAACCAAAGTAGGCATATGTCACTGACCATGACCAAGTAATGTCACTAAGTGTGGTAGACTTTGACAACTCACAACACGAGTCACAAATGATCAGGGTGGAAGATAATGGTTTGTGAATACTAGTTATCTACTAGCAAGTACAAATACCTTCAATATGTAGTGGCACAATGTGGCTCTAATGCACAGTGACCAACCAAAGTATGCATATGTCACTAACCATGACGAACTAATTTCACTTCATGTGGTCAACGTTGAAAACGCATAACACAAGTCACAAATGGTCAGAGGGGAAAACAAAGGGTTGGGAACACTAGTTATCAACTAGGAAGTACAAAGACATTCAACAAGCAGTGGCACGGTATGGCTAGCGTGCACAGTGACCAACCAAAGGATGCATACGTCACTGACTACGACCGAATAAGTCCACTATGTGTGGTCAACATTGACAACTAATAACACGAGTCACAAATGGTCAGAGGGGGAAACAATGGTTTGGGAACACCACGTATCACATAGCAAGCACAAGGGGCTTCAATACGTCATGGCACGGTGTGGAGACCATGCACGATGACCAACCAAAGTAGGCATATGTCACTGACCATGACCAAGTAATGTCACTAAGTGTGGTAGACTTTGACAACTCACAACACGAGTCACAAATGATCAGGGTGGAAGATAATGGTTTGTGAATACTAGTTATCTACTAGCAAGTACAAATACCTTCAATATGTAGTGGCACAATGTGGCTCTAATGCACAGTGACCAACCAAAGTATGCATATGTCACTAACCATGACGAACTAATTTCACTTCATGTGGTCAACGTTGAAAACGCATAACACAAGTCACAAATGGTCAGAGGGGAAAACAAAGGGTTGGGAACACTAGTTATCAACTAGGAAGTACAAAGACATTCAACAAGCAGTGGCACGGTATGGCTAGCGTGCACAGTGACCAACCAAAGGATGCATACGTCACTGACTACGACCGAATAAGTCCACTATGTGTGGTCAACATTGACAACTAATAACACGAGTCACAAATGGTCAGAGGGGGAAACAATGGTTTGGGAACACCACGTATCACATAGCAAGCACAAGGGGCTTCAATACGTCATGGCACGGTGTGGAGACCATGCACGATGACCAACCAAAGTAGGCATATGTCACTGACCATGACCAAGTAATGTCACTAAGTGTGGTAGACTTTGACAACTCACAACACGAGTCACAAATGATCAGGGTGGAAGATAATGGTTTGTGAATACTAGTTATCTACTAGCAAGTACAAATACCTTCAATATGTAGTGGCACAATGTGGCTCTAATGCACAGTGACCAACCAAAGTATGCATATGTCACTAACCATGACGAACTAATTTCACTTCATGTGGTCAACGTTGAAAACGCATAACACAAGTCACAAATGGTCAGAGGGGAAAACAAAGGGTTGGGAACACTAGTTATCAACTAGGAAGTACAAAGACATTCAACAAGCAGTGGCACGGTATGGCTAGCGTGCACAGTGACCAACCAAAGGATGCATACGTCACTGACTACGACCGAATAAGTCCACTATGTGTGGTCAACATTGACAACTAATAACACGAGTCACAAATGGTCAGAGGGGGAAACAATGGTTTGGGAACACCACGTATCACATAGCAAGCACAAGGGGCTTCAATACGTCATGGCACGGTGTGGAGACCATGCACGATGACCAACCAAAGTAGGCATATGTCACTGACCATGACCAAGTAATGTCACTAAGTGTGGTAGACTTTGACAACTCACAACACGAGTCACAAATGATCAGGGTGGAAGATAATGGTTTGTGAATACTAGTTATCTACTAGCAAGTACAAATACCTTCAATATGTAGTGGCACAATGTGGCTCTAATGCACAGTGACCAACCAAAGTATGCATATGTCACTAACCATGACGAACTAATTTCACTTCATGTGGTCAACGTTGAAAACGCATAACACAAGTCACAAATGGTCAGAGGGGAAAACAAAGGGTTGGGAACACTAGTTATCAACTAGGAAGTACAAAGACATTCAACAAGCAGTGGCACGGTATGGCTAGCGTGCACAGTGACCAACCAAAGGATGCATACGTCACTGACTACGACCGAATAAGTCCACTATGTGTGGTCAACATTGACAACTAATAACACGAGTCACAAATGGTCAGAGGGGGAAACAATGGTTTGGGAACACCACGTATCACATAGCAAGCACAAGGGGCTTCAATACGTCATGGCACGGTGTGGAGACCATGCACGATGACCAACCAAAGTAGGCATATGTCACTGACCATGACCAAGTAATGTCACTAAGTGTGGTAGACTTTGACAACTCACAACACGAGTCACAAATGATCAGGGTGGAAGATAATGGTTTGTGAATACTAGTTATCTACTAGCAAGTACAAATACCTTCAATATGTAGTGGCACAATGTGGCTCTAATGCACAGTGACCAACCAAAGTATGCATATGTCACTAACCATGACGAACTAATTTCACTTCATGTGGTCAACGTTGAAAACGCATAACACAAGTCACAAATGGTCAGAGGGGAAAACAAAGGGTTGGGAACACTAGTTATCAACTAGGAAGTACAAAGACATTCAACAAGCAGTGGCACGGTATGGCTAGCGTGCACAGTGACCAACCAAAGGATGCATACGTCACTGACTACGACCGAATAAGTCCACTATGTGTGGTCAACATTGACAACTAATAACACGAGTCACAAATGGTCAGAGGAGAAAACAATGGATTGGGAAGCCTATGTATTGGCTAGAAAGGACAAAGAACTTCAATACCTAGTGGCACGGTGTGGCTAATATGCACACCAAACAATCAAACTAGGCATATGTCACTGATCATGACCAGAGAATTTCAATATGGGTGGTCAACGTTTACCAACCATAACACGAGTCACAAACGGTGAGGAGAGGAAATAATGCTATGAGAATATCGGTTCTCAACTGCCAAGTAGAATGACCTGCGGTCAATAGTAGCGCGGTGTGGCTACCATGCACAATGACCAACCAAAGTAGGCATATTTACTGCCTTTGAACAAAGAAATCCGCTGTGTGTGGTCCACGTTGACAACTCATAATACGAGTCACAAATGGTTAGAGGGGGAAACAATGGTTTGGGAACACCAAGTATCACATAGCAAGCACAAGGGGCTTCAATACGTTGTGGCACGGTGTGGAGACCATGCACGATGACCAACCAAAGTAGGCATATGTCACTGACCATGACCAAATAAAGTCACTAAGTGTGGTAAACTTTGACAACTCACAACACGAGTCACAAATGGTCAGGGTGGAAGGTAATGGTTTGTGAATACTAGTTATCTACTAGCAAGTACAAATACCTTCAATATGTAGTGGCACAATGTGGCTTCAATGCACAGTGACCAACCAAAGTATGCATATGTCACTAACCATGACGAACAANAGTGGCACGGTATGGCTAGCGTGCACAGTGACCAACCAAAGGATGCATACGTCACTGACTACGACCGAATAAGTCCACTATGTGTGGTCAACATTGACAACTCATAACACAAGTCATAAATGGTCAGAGGGAGATACAATGGTTTGAAAAGCCTATGTATTGACTAGAAAGGACAAATAACTTCAATACGTGGTGGCACGGTGTGGCTAATATGCACACCAAACAACCAAACTAGGCATATATCACTGATCATGACCACAAAATTTCAATCTGGGTGGTCAACGTTGACCAACCATAACACGAGTGACAAACGGGCAGGACAGGAAACAATGCTATGGGAATATCGGTTCTCAACTACCAAGTACAACAACCTTCAGTCAGTAGTAGCACGGCGTGGCTACCATGCACTATGACCGACCAAAGTAGGTATATGTACTGCCTTTGACCAAAGAAATCCGCTGTGTGTGGTCAACGTTGACAACTCATAATACGAGTCACAAATGGTCAGAGGGGGAAACAATGGTTTGGGAACACCAAGTATCACATTACAAGCACAAGGGGCTTCAATATTTTGTGGCACGGTGTGGAGACCATGCACGATGACCAACCAAAGTAGGCATATGTCACTGACCATGACCAAGTAATGTCACTAAGTGTGGTAAACTTTGGCATCTCACAACACGAGTCACAAATGGTCAGGGTGCAAGGTAATGGTTTGTGACTACTAGTTATCTACTAGCAAGTACAAATACCTTCAATATGTAGTGGCACAATGTGGCTTCAATGCAGAGTGACCAACCAAAGTATGCATATGTCACTTACCATGACGAACAAATTTCACTTCATGTGGTCAACGTTGAAAACGCATAACACGAGTCACAAATGGTCAGAGGGGAAAACAATGGATTGGGAAGCCTATGTATTGGCTAGAAAGGACAAAGAACTTCAATACATAGTGGCACGGTGTGGCTAATATGCACACCAAACAATCAAACTAGGCCTATGTCACTGATCATGACCAGAGAATTTCAATATGGGTGGTCAACGTTGACCAACCATAACACGAGTCACAAATGGTCAGGAGAGGAAACAATGCCATGAGAATATCAGTTCTCAACTACCAAGTACAATGACATCCGGTCAGTAGTAGTGCGGCATGGCTACAATGCACAATGACCGACCAAAGTAGGCATATGTACTGCCTTTGACCAAAGAAATCCGATGTGTGTGCTCCACGTTGACAACTCATAATACGAGTCAGAAATGGTAAGAGGGGGAAACAATGGTTTGGGAACACCACATACCACATAGGAAGAACAAGGGGCTTCAATACGTTGTGGCACCGTGTGGGGACCATGCACGATGACTAACCAAAGTAGGCATATGTCACTGACCATGACCAAATAATGTCACTAAGTGTGGTAAACTTTGACAAATCACAACACTAGTTACAAATGGTCAGGGTGGAAGGTAATGGTTTGTGAATACTAGTTATCTACTAGCAAGTACAAATACCTTCAATATGTAGTGGCACAACGTGACTTCAATGCACAGTGACCATCCAAAGTATGCATATGTCACTGACCATGACGAAAGAATTTCACTTCATGTGGTCAACGTTGATAACGCATAACACGAGTCACAAATGGTCAAAGAGGAAAACAACGGGTTGGGAACACTAGTTATCAACTTCGAAGTACAAAGACCTTCAACAAGCAGTGGCACGGTATGGCTAGCGTGCACGGTGACCAACCAAAGGATGCACACGTCACGGACTACGACCGAATAAGTCCACTATGTGTGGTCAACATTGACAACTCATAACACATGTCACAAATGGTCAGAGGGAGAGAAAATGGGTTGGGAAGCCTATGTATTGACAAGAAAGGACAAAGTACTTCAATACGTAGTGGCACGGTGTGGCTAATATGCACACCAAACAACCAAACTAGGCATATGCCACTGATCATGACCACAGAATTTCAATAAGGGTGGTCAACGTTGACCAACCACAACACGAGTCACAAACGGTCAGGACAGGAAACAATGCTATGGGAAAATCGGTTCTCAACTACCAAGTACAAGGACCTCCAGTCAATAGTAGCACGGTGTGGCTACCATGCACAATGACCGACCAAAGTAGGCATATGTACTGCCTTTGAACAAAGAAATCCGCTGTGTGTGGTGAACGTTGACAACTCATAATATGAGTCAAAAATGGTCAGAGGGGGAAACAATGGTTTGGGAACACCAAGTATCACATAGCAAGCACAAGGAACTTCAATACTTTGTGGCACGGTGTGGACACCATGCACGATGACCAACCAAAGTAGGCATATGTCACTGACCAGGACCGAGTAATGTCACTAAGTGTGGTAGACTTTGACAACTCACAACACGAGTCACAAGTGGTCAGGGTGGAAGGTAATGGGTTGTAACTAATAGTTATCTACTAGCAAGTACAAATACCTTCAATATGTGATGGCACAATGTGGATTCAATGCACATGACCAACCAAAGTATGCATATGTCACTAACCATGACGAACAAATTTCACTTCATGTGGTCAACGTTGAAAACGCATAACACAAGTCACAAATGGTCAGAGGGGAAAACAATGGATTGAGAAGCCTATGTATTGGCTCGAAAAGACAAAGAACTTGAACACGTAGTGGCACGGTGTGGCTTATATGCACACCAAACAATCAAACTAGGCATATGTCGCTGATCATGACCAGAGAATTTCAATATGGGTGGTCAACGTTGACCAACCATAACACGAGGCACAATTGGTTAGGACAGGAAACATTGCTATGGGAATATCGGTTCTCAACTACCAAGTACAATGACCTTCAGTCAGTAGTAGCGCGGTGTGGCTACCATGCACAATGACCGACCAAAGTAGGCATATGTCACTGATCATGACCACAGATTTTCAATATGGGTGGTCAACGTTGACCAACCATAACACGAGGCACAATTGGTTAGGACAGGAAACATTGCTATGGGAATATCGGTTCTCAACTACCAAGTACAATGACCTTCAGTCAGTAGTAGCGCGGTGTGGCTACCATGCACAATGACCGACCAAAGTAGGCATATGTCACTGATCATGACCACAGATTTTCAATATGGGTGGTCAACGTTGACCAACCATAACACGAGGCACAATTGGTTAGGACAGGAAACATTGCTATGGGAATATCGGTTCTCAACTACCAAGTACAATGACCTTCAGTCAGTAGTAGCGCGGTGTGGCTACCATGCACAATGACCGACCAAAGTAGGCATATGTCACTGATCATGACCACAGATTTTCAATATGGGTGGTCAACGTTGACCAACCATAACACGAGGCACAATTGGTTAGGACAGGAAACATTGCTATGGGAATATCGGTTCTCAACTACCAAGTACAATGACCTTCAGTCAGTAGTAGCGCGGTGTGGCTACCATGCACAATGACCGACCAAAGTAGGCATATGTCACTGATCATGACCACAGATTTTCAATATGGGTGGTCAACGTTGACCAACCATAACACGAGGCACAATTGGTTAGGACAGGAAACATTGCTATGGGAATATCGGTTCTCAACTACCAAGTACAATGACCTTCAGTCAGTAGTAGCGCGGTGTGGCTACCATGCACAATGACCGACCAAAGTAGGCATATGTCACTGATCATGACCACAGATTTTCAATATGGGTGGTCAACGTTGACCAACCATAACACGAGGCACAATTGGTTAGGACAGGAAACATTGCTATGGGAATATCGGTTCTCAACTACCAAGTACAATGACCTTCAGTCAGTAGTAGCGCGGTGTGGCTACCATGCACAATGACCGACCAAAGTAGGCATATGTCACTGATCATGACCACAGATTTTCAATATGGGTGGTCAACGTTGACCAACCATAACACGAGGCACAATTGGTTAGGACAGGAAACATTGCTATGGGAATATCGGTTCTCAACTACCAAGTACAATGACCTTCAGTCAGTAGTAGCGCGGTGTGGCTACCATGCACAATGACCGACCAAAGTAGGCATATGTCACTGATCATGACCACAGATTTTCAATATGGGTGGTCAACGTTGACCAACCATAACACGAGGCACAATTGGTTAGGACAGGAAACATTGCTATGGGAATATCGGTTCTCAACTACCAAGTACAATGACCTTCAGTCAGTAGTAGCGCGGTGTGGCTACCATGCACAATGACCGACCAAAGTAGGCATATGTCACTGATCATGACCACAGATTTTCAATATGGGTGGTCAACGTTGACCAACCATAACACGAGTCACAAATGGTCAGAGGGAGAGACAATGGTTTGGGAAGCATATGTATTGACTAGAAAGGACAAAGAACTTCAATACGTAGTGGCACGGTGTGGCTAATATGCACACCAAACAATAGAACTTGGCATATGTCACTGATCATGACCACAGATTTTCAATATGGGTGGTCAACATTGACCAACCATAACACGAGTCACAAACAGCCAGGACAGGAAACAATGCTATGGGAATATCGCTTCTCAACTACCAAGTACAACGACCTTCAGTCAGTAGTAGCACGGTGTGGCTACCATGCACAATGACCGACCAAAGTAGGCATATGTACTGCCTTTGATCAAAGAAATCCGCTGTGTGTGGTCCATGTTGACAGCTAATAACACGAGTCACAAATGGTCAGAGGGGGAAACAATTGTTTGGGAACACCACGTATCACATAGCAAGCACAAGGGGCTTCAATAACTTGTGGCACGGTGTGGGGACCATGCACGATGACCAACCAAAGTAGGCATATGTCACTGACCATGACCAAATAATGTCACTAAGTGTGGTAAACTTTGACAAATCACAACACTAGTCACAAATGGTCAGGGTGGAAGGTAATGGTTTGTGAATACTAGTTATCTACTAGCAAGTACAAATACCTTCAATATGTAGTGGCACAATGTGGCTTCAATGCACAGTGACCATCCAAAGTATGCATATGACACTGACCATGACGAAAGAATTTCACTTCATGTGGTCAACGTTGAAAACGCATAACACAAGTCACAAATTGTCAGAGGGGAAAACAATGGGTTGGGAACACTAGTTATCAACTAGGAAGTACAAAGACCTTCAACAAGCAGTGGCACGGTATTGCTAGCGTGCACAGTGACCAACCAAAGGATGCATACGTCACTGACTACGACCGAATAAGTCCACTATGTGGGGTCAACATTGGCAACTCATAACACGAGTCACAAATGGTCAGAGGGAGAGAAACGGGTTTGGGAAGCCTATGTATTGACTAAAAAGGACAAAGAACTTCAATACGTAGTGGCACGGTGTGGCTAATGTGCACACCAAACAACCAAACTAGGCATATGTCAGTGATCATGACCACATAATTTCAATATGGGTGGTCAACGATGACCAACCATAACACGAGTGACGAACGGTCAGGACAGCAAACAACGCTATGGGAATATGGGTTCTCAACTACTAAGTACAACGACCTTCATTCAGTAGTAGCATAGTGTGGCTACCATGTACAATGACCGACCAAAGTAGGCATATGTACTTCCTTTGACCAAAGAAATCCGCTGTGTGTGGTGAACGTTGACAACTCATAATACGAGTCACATATGGTTAGAGGGGGAAACAATGGGTTGGAAAAACCAAGTATTACATAGCAAGCACAAGGGGCTTCAATATGTTGTGGCACGGTGTGGAGACCATGCACGATGACCAACCAAAGTAAGCATATGTCACTAACCATGACGAACAAAATTCACTTCACGTGGTCAACGTTGAGAACGCATAACACGAGTCACATATGGTTAGAGGGGGAAACAATGGGTTGGAAAAACCAAGTATTACATAGCAAGCACAAGGGGCTTCAATATGTTGTGGCACGGTGTGGAGACCATGCACGATGACCAACCAAAGTAAGCATATGTCACTAACCATGACGAACAAAATTCACTTCACGTGGTCAACGTTGAGAACGCATAACACGAGTCACATATGGTTAGAGGGGGAAACAATGGGTTGGAAAAACCAAGTATTACATAGCAAGCACAAGGGGCTTCAATATGTTGTGGCACGGTGTGGAGACCATGCACGATGACCAACCAAAGTAAGCATATGTCACTAACCATGACGAACAAAATTCACTTCACGTGGTCAACGTTGAGAACGCATAACACGAGTCACATATGGTTAGAGGGGGAAACAATGGGTTGGAAAAACCAAGTATTACATAGCAAGCACAAGGGGCTTCAATATGTTGTGGCACGGTGTGGAGACCATGCACGATGACCAACCAAAGTAAGCATATGTCACTAACCATGACGAACAAAATTCACTTCACGTGGTCAACGTTGAGAACGCATAACACGAGTCACATATGGTTAGAGGGGGAAACAATGGGTTGGAAAAACCAAGTATTACATAGCAAGCACAAGGGGCTTCAATATGTTGTGGCACGGTGTGGAGACCATGCACGATGACCAACCAAAGTAAGCATATGTCACTAACCATGACGAACAAAATTCACTTCACGTGGTCAACGTTGAGAACGCATAACACGAGTCACATATGGTTAGAGGGGGAAACAATGGGTTGGAAAAACCAAGTATTACATAGCAAGCACAAGGGGCTTCAATATGTTGTGGCACGGTGTGGAGACCATGCACGATGACCAACCAAAGTAAGCATATGTCACTAACCATGACGAACAAAATTCACTTCACGTGGTCAACGTTGAGAACGCATAACACGAGTCACATATGGTTAGAGGGGGAAACAATGGGTTGGAAAAACCAAGTATTACATAGCAAGCACAAGGGGCTTCAATATGTTGTGGCACGGTGTGGAGACCATGCACGATGACCAACCAAAGTAAGCATATGTCACTAACCATGACGAACAAAATTCACTTCACGTGGTCAACGTTGAGAACGCATAACACGAGTCACATATGGTTAGAGGGGGAAACAATGGGTTGGAAAAACCAAGTATTACATAGCAAGCACAAGGGGCTTCAATATGTTGTGGCACGGTGTGGAGACCATGCACGATGACCAACCAAAGTAAGCATATGTCACTAACCATGACGAACAAAATTCACTTCACGTGGTCAACGTTGAGAACGCATAACACGAGTCACATATGGTTAGAGGGGGAAACAATGGGTTGGAAAAACCAAGTATTACATAGCAAGCACAAGGGGCTTCAATATGTTGTGGCACGGTGTGGAGACCATGCACGATGACCAACCAAAGTAAGCATATGTCACTAACCATGACGAACAAAATTCACTTCACGTGGTCAACGTTGAGAACGCATAACACGAGTCACATATGGTTAGAGGGGGAAACAATGGGTTGGAAAAACCAAGTATTACATAGCAAGCACAAGGGGCTTCAATATGTTGTGGCACGGTGTGGAGACCATGCACGATGACCAACCAAAGTAAGCATATGTCACTAACCATGACGAACAAAATTCACTTCACGTGGTCAACGTTGAGAACGCATAACACGAGTCACACATGGTCAGAGGGGAAAACAATGGGTTGGGAACACTAGTTATCAACTAGCAAGTACAAATACCTTCAATATGTAGTGGTAGAATGTGGCTTCAATGCACAGTGAACACCCAAAGTATGCATATGTCACTGACCATGACGAAATAAATTCACTTCATCTGGTCAACGTTTAAAACGCATAACACGAGTCACAAATGATCAGAGGATAAAACAATGGGTTGGGAACACTTGTTATCAACTAGGAAGTACAAAGACCTTCAACAAGCAGTGGCACGACATGGCTAGCGTGCACATTGACCAACCAAAGGATGCATACGGCACTGACAACGACCGAATAAGTCCACTGTGTGTGGTCAACATAGACAGCTCATAACACGAGTCACAAATGGTCAAAGAGAGAATATGGTTTGGGAAGCCTATGTATTGACTAGAAAGGACAAAGAACTTCAATCTGTAGTGGCACGGTGTGACTCATATGCACACCAAACAACCAAACTAGGCATATGTCACTGATCATGACCACATAATTTCAATATGGGTGGTCAACCTTGACCAACCATAACACAAGTCACAAACAGTCAAGCCGGGAAAAAATGCTATGGCAATATCGGTTTTAAACTACCAAGTACAACGACCTCCATTCAGTTGTAGCACGGTGTGGCTACCATGTACAATGACCGACCAATGTAGGCATATGTACTGCCTTTGACCAAAGAAATCCGCGGTGTGTGGTCAACGTTGACAACTCTAATACAAGTCACAAATGGTCAGAGGGGGAAACAATGGTTTGGGAACACCAAGTATCACATAGCAAGCACAAGGGGCTTCAATACGTTGTGGCACGGTGTGGATACCATGCACGATGACCAACCAAAGTAGGGATATGTCACTGACCATGACCAAATAATGTCACTAAGTGTGGTAAACTTTGACAACTCACAACACAAGTCATAAATGGTCAGGGTGGAAGGTAATGGTTTGTGAATACTGCTTATCTGCTAGCAAGTACAAATACCTTCAATATGTAGTGGCACAATGTGGCTTCAATGCACAGTGACCATCCAAAGTATGCATATGTCACTGACCATGACGAAAGCATTTCACTTCATGTGGTCAACGTTGAACACGCATAACACGAGTCACACATGGTCAGAGGGGAAAACAATGGGTTGGGAATACTAGTTATCAACTAGGAAGTACAAAGACCTTCAACAAGAAGTGGTACGGTATGGCTAGCGTGGACAGTGACCAACCAAAGGATGCATACGTCACTGACTACCACCGAATAAGTCCACTATGTGTGGTCAACATTGACAACTCATAACACGATTCAAAAATTGTCAAAGGGAGAGAACATGGTTTGGTAAGCCTACGTATTGGCTAGAAAGGACAAAGAACTTCAATACGTAGTGGCACGGTGTGGCTAATATGCACACCAAACAACCAAACTAGGCATATGTCACTGATCATGACCACAGAATTTCAATATGGGTGGTCAACGTTGACCAACCATAACACGAGTCACAGACGGGTAGGACACAAAACAATGATATGAGAATATCGGCTCTCGACTTCCAAGTACAACGACCTTCAGTCAGTAGTAGCACGGTGTGGCTACCATGCACAGTGACCGACCAAAGTAGGCATATGTACTGCCTTTGACCAAATAAATCCGCTGTGTGTGGTCCACGTTGACAACTCATAATACGAGTCACAAATGGTCAGAGGGGGAAACAATGGTTTGGGAACACCACGTATCACATAGCAAGCACAAGGGGCTTCAATACGTTGTGGCACGGTGTGGGGACAATGCATGATGACCAACCAAAGTAGGCATATGTCACTGACCATGATTATATAATGTCACTAAGTGTGGTAAACTTTGACATCTCACAACACGAGTCACAAATGGTCAGGGTGGAAGGTAATGGTTTGTGAATACTAGTTATCTACTAGAAAGAATAAATGCCTTCAATATGTAGTGGCACAATGTGGCCTCAATGCAGAGTGACCAACCAAAGTATGCATATGTCACTAACCATGACGAACAAATCTCACGTATGTGGTCAATGTTGAAAACGCATAACACGAGTCACAAATGGTCAGATGGGAAAACAATAGATTGGGGACACTAGTTATCAACTAGAAAGTACAAAGACCTTCAACAAGCAGTGGCACGGTTTGGCTAGCGTGCACAGTGACCAACCAAAGGATGCATACGTCACTTACTACGACCGAATAAGTCCACTCTATGTGGTCAACATTGACAACTCATAACGCCAGTCCCAAATGGTCAGAGGGAGAGACAATGGTTTGGGAAGCATATGTATTGACTAGAAAGGACAAAGAACTTCAATACATAGTGGTACGGTGTGGCTAATATGCCCACCAAACAATCAAACTTGGCATATGTCACTGATCATGATCACAGAATTTCAATATGGGTGGTCAACGCTAACCAACCATAACACGAGTCACGAACGGTAAGAAGAGGAAACAATGATATGGGAATATTGGTTCTCAACTACCAAGTACAATGACCTTCAGTCAGTAGTAGCGCGGTGTGGCTACCATGCACAATGACCGACCAAGGTAGGCATATTTACTGCCTTTGACCGAATAAATCCGCTGCGTGTGGTCCACGTTGACAACTCATAATACGAGTCAAAAATGGTCAGAGGGGGAAACAATGGTT
>SZWC01006140.1:46977-65922 GCA_023375785.1 Penium margaritaceum
TGAGGAAGAGCAAGCAAGCAAGCAAGGAAGAGGTCCCAGCAGACAGGCTCTCAGAGCCTATCTCGTTTTCAAGAGCCTGGCTCTTGACAACGACAGCGCCCACCCACCTTGGACGTGTCGGCGGGCCGGCCGGGTATGTGCTGCGGCTCGGGCCTGAGCTCGATCTCCCCCGACTCGTCCACGATGCTCTGCATCGTGTCCTGCACAAACTCGTTGAACGAGTCGAGCTGCTGCCGCACCAACCCCTTCGCCTTGAAGTAGGCGCTGATCACCGGCCACGCGTCGTCCTGCGTTATCTCCTCGTCCTCTTCCCCCTCCTCCTCCTCCTCCCCTCCTTCGAATCCCTCACCCTCGTGCCCCCCCTCCTCTCCTTCCTCCCCTTCCCCATCATGCAAGCCCATGTCCCCCATGCCGGAGCCTCCTCCTCCTCCCATGGGGTCGTCCTCCTGGTCTCCCATGGTGTGATCGTGCTGGCCCTCCATCTCCATGTCCATGTCCTCGGCACCCTCGTCCTGGTACATGGCTGCGAGTAACAGAGGGGCCTAGGGTATATGGGGCCTTCTGTTTGCGAAAGGGGGTTGATATAGGGTTCGACCCCAGACGTTTATAAAGGACCGGCTTGCACCTGGCGGTTTTCAGGCTGGGATCAGCGAATCGAAGTTGGGCTGCTGTGTCAAGTCAAGCTGTTCCTGAGATCCTCGTATTGTTATTCCCAGCTAGCAGTCCATGCGACGGAGGAGGCGGCAGTTCCGCGAGATGTGGGTGTTGTCTTCTCTCTCTTCCCTAAAGAATATTTTTCGCCCTGGCCCCAAGTCGCCCCCCCGTGAGGCGTTAGCGGCGGCCCCAGTGCCCGCTTACTGTTCACTGGATTTCACCGCCTACTTGCGTACTGAAACTTACAGCTGCCCACTTTCCACTCCTACTTCCTACTCGGCGCCCGACCGCACCTGGCCTAGGCAGACCACTTTCGGTAACCTAGCTGAAGCGGTGAACTTCATCAGACAGCTACACAGAGAGAAAGCTGATGCTGTGGTGCGGCCTGAGGATCTCCGAGATTTGTGTTCCAGCTTTCCCGTCCGCGAGGAACCGGGCACGGTGCTGACGAAGCACAGAGATTGCCGGACTGAGGCGTTCAACAGCCAATACAGCGCGCTGCGGCGGACAAGGCCGCAGTGCGGAACGACTGTGGGGGCCCCCGCAGGATGTGGCTGCGGCTGCGACGGGCTGTCAGCTCGGAGTAAGACCGACAGAACAATCACCGCAACCATCGGATATATCCTGTGTGCACATTTATATGAAAGTTGAGAGTGCCCGCACGGGCTAACGAGGCGCGATCGATACCAGCGAGAGGTCCTTTTTCGGCAATCTTACACGACGAACCATCCTCACTGAAACAGACTGGAATCCCGAACAGGCCTGTGAGGCGGCAACGGTTCTGAATCGTAAGACGACTCTCATACAATCCCAGTCACGCCAAAAAAGGGTGAACTACATTGGGCTTAATGAAAATGCGCGCAAGATAATGGGTTCTCGACGGTCAGCAAAGTTTTGACGGGTCAGATGAGACAAACTTGAGCATCGAGGCCTTAGACCATTGATAACCTAATCGATAACCTGCTGTTTCATCGAGGGGAGGACCTCGATGGACAAGAGAGAGGGAGAAAGAGGATGAGAGGTAGGGTGAGAGTGAAACGGACAAAGCAATATGGGCAGAGGGGAATACGGAAGGGCGATGGCTAGGGATCGGGATGACGCTACCTTAAAAAACAACAGATCTTGTCAGGATGTGCCTTATGTCACTAATGAAAGGAGAGTACGACGCCGGCAGCTGCCGTCAGTGGGAGGGCCAAGTACACAGGCAACAACTCTACCCATATCACAACGAAAACTGCTTTCTCAAACAGAGCCCAATAGTAATCGTTGTCGGATGGGGTTTTGCTTGGAAGCAGTGAACTCACCTACATGAACGCGCCTCTGGCATTGTATTCCTTGCCCTGCTTGTGAATCGACAGAGGAGGTGGAGCACCCTTAAACCCAGCCAGACCAAGACATGAATGAGGTTTGAGAGGGGTGATGAGGTGTTATGATTAATCAAAAACTAAGATTTGAGAATCCCTTGATATCATAAATTTAGCCAAAATAACTCCTTCTAGAAAAGGAAACGATCCAACCACAGGCTCTAAATGTTACATGGGTTGAAGCATTTGTGATTTTATGTGGGGCGCAATTTGGCATCAACATTTTCAATAGTGAAAAAATTGGGAAATTTTTTAATTTTATTACTTCATTTCATGGATTTGTTCAAATTTTCTTGCATGTATATGCAAAGATGAAAACAAGGAATGAAAATGCACAAACCAAAGTGGCTTATGCATTCAATGTCAAGGACATGTACACATGTCACCGCCAATATTTGTGTGGTTGGGGTTTATGATATCTTCCCACTCTTCCACATAAGTATGTCAAACATTGTGGGTACCCCGTAGAGGACTTTTGTCATTGGGTTGTCCAAAACGCACCACCTATGGAAGTTGACGAGATGGATTGCATCATCAAATCTTCATATCAGATTACCAACGTGGATAAATTGGTGGAATAAGTCTTCATTTGGCATGGCTGTGCAATTGCACACCATATGCAAAAGCTTTCTCACAACCTGATCAACGGTTGCTTTGGCCACCAACGGCAAGCTCCACATAATGCATTAAACAAAAAAAACTTGAGGTGTAATTTCACTTTCACTTTCAGATGTACACGATTCCGAATACGGTGCATACGAGTTCTCTGATCATATTCTAGGCCCTCTAGCCATTGATATGAGGAGTTCAGCATGGAGAAATAGTGTGTGTCCTAGCCAATTGCCTCACGCTATGACTGTTCTACCCACAACGTCTTGGAGAGCCTTGAAAACCTTCTATAACTGTTGAAATAACTTTCACACTTTGATGCGGGTTGGTATTAAATCTTCATGAATTTGGAATCTGGAATCTTTGACGCTCGTGTCAAATCCTCGCCGCCACCTTGGCAATATTTTTGAATTCTACCCATGAAACAATGGTTTAACGTGCCTTTCACCCACCCACCCACATACATTTTGACCTGTTTTTCACAAACTGTGCAATATTTGGATGGATAGAATGTGTGGAAGACTTGTACAAGGTTGATGTCAAGAGTGAAGTCGTTTTGTGCCCCTCTTGCTTTGTTACAGTTTGGTACCATGTGTTACATTAAGTGGAACTAAGATGGTGGAAAGGTCAAATTTGAGGAGAAACTTTTGATTCGGGAATGTTGGACACCTAAGTAGTTTGTCATTGATTGTGTGTGTACTTTGATGACAAGTGTTTGAACTCATGAGAGGGAAAACAAGGATAAAACACACTGTAAGGAGATCACGGAAAAATAGTGTGTGCGATGCGTGGTGTGAGTCGGTGATTCGAAAAAAATCTCCAAGAAGTCGAGGGGTTCCAATGATATTGCGACACCTTCCTATAAAAGCTTGGCGCCACCAAGAATTTCAACCAAAACTCATCAAAACATTGGTACAGTTTATGGTGGTTATATAAATTGTCTTGAAGGGGCTGTCCAACCTGTTCGAACCTTTCAGAGTGGAACACCAAAGGTCATGGTAGTCGGCCAAAAGGCCCGCAACTGCTTGACACAAAATTGTAGAGAACTTCGTGAAGTTTCCATGAATTTGAGGATAGGAAAATTCTCACACATAATTCAATGAGTGTACATGATAGAAGAATCACCACTGTGCAAGTCTTGGATTGGACCCGTATCTTTGTTAAAAGCACACGCACAAACATAAGGAAAAAATGCCAATCCCTCCTGTTTGACAAGCATGATCCTCATTCTCCCACGCTCAGAAAAAAGAAAACCCATGCCTTAGAACCTTATGCTCCATCCAACCCTGACTCAAAAGTAATAAACTCCATTTATCCATGACAGTTTTTGCTTTCTTTGTTTTTTGGTATTAGGTCTTTCGGGAGGGGCATTTGTCGTATATTTTATGGAACTGAATCCCTTTCAACGTGTCTTTTATTTTTTGCATAGGCCAAAAGAAGGTTTTTGAGAGAAGCACAGTGTATGACTAGGTCATGGGTTTGACATGAATTTTAAATGTTCATGAAGTTAGCATGGCCTATTAGTAAGAGGGAAAGGGGTATGCACATTTTACATTCAAGCCATATCAATCTTATGCACATAGCCCAGTCAATACAGCATCGGCCATACAAGGCTGACTATCTCATCACCCGTTCTTATTCATACGCCACGTGGAGCTAATCCTTTAGACACAAGCTATCCTGGATTTGCTTTATCATAACCTATTACAAAATGTTATAGGCTGTCAAGGCTTCCCATGATACGGACTGGCCAAGAAGGGACCACTTTCTTTTGCTTGGACAACGGTCACTCGTCTACAAGCGACATTTGTGGATGTCATGCATTTTCTTTTCTATTGATGGTCATCAAACATTTCAACAACCGTTGAGGAGGACATGCGATGTAAAGTGTGTGCATGTGAAGGGGGAGGGATGATACGCACATAGTGTATATGCATCGTTACAGAAATAGTTATGTGTAGCTGTGCTGTGCACGTAGACATGGCTACATCGCAACGATGCACCACCTTACTAGTCTGCTCATCACTTACGTGCCTGTAATTTCCTCCCATTTGCTCTATGCTTGGTGTCCTACTTCCTTCATAACATGCCTCAACCACACCACGAGACGTGGTTTCATAGTAATGCTCCAGATAGAGGACAGGCTTGATAAGTGTGGCACATGGGTTACATGGGATATCTAGTTCCGAAACATATTTACACCGTCAACTGTTCAGGATTTTTTGACAACACTACCAGCATGTGACAACAACTCCCTCTCCTTGCACATAGGGCTTGCTCCCCACAAGCACTTGGACAACCCTCTACCAGATGACAACGCAGGTGTACTTCATGGTGTCATTTGTTTTTGCACGACGATTGTAACTATGATTTGTTTGACGGACAATTGGCTATCTTGACGAGCATCCCTATGCTCCTCACTCTGAAGATGCTTTGAAGTTTTTCCTTGATAGGTATGGCATGGAGTGTCGTTGTATTCTACTGCCTATTGGTAGATATCACGGTAAATGATTTCAAGTTTTTACATATATTGATGTTCTATTTTGAGTTTGGAGCATTATAGCTATGATATCCATGCTACCATAGGCTTATTGTTACCATAACCACAAGTTCAAACATTATGACCCCATACCCACAAGTTAACTAAGGCCACAATATGGGCTTGCTCACCATCCTCGATGAGCCCCATACATCACTGATCGAGGATGACGAGGAGTGTTATGGTCGCTCGATTGGGACTAATGCTTTCTTGCAAGATTGTGATTGAGAAAAACATCCTTTTTCATGACGAGGCTGGTTCCCCTTTACCTACATTTTCAAAACATTCTGCGCACGTTACCCAGTGTTAAGAACTTCATTTACAAAATGTCCACTCTTCGCCAAAGAGAACCCCAAGGCCTACTTTCTGGCAGAGGGTGCACGAGTTCCCCAAGTTTTCTAATGGGTAAGCCTTCTGTCCAAAATTAAAACAACAAGCATGCCTTGGCCACATTACACAAGATGACTCCGATACTCACTAAAGGTGACGGGTTGTTATCCAAGGATGGTGCTACCAGACATCGCAAATCCTGCGCGATGTCTCAATCAATTAATTGTGTGGGGCCCTAAAACGGGCCCCACACAATTAATGTCACACGTGACATTGATGAACGAGGGGCAATAATCTTAATTTTGGAAATTTTGTTATATTCCTTTGTTCACAAATCGTTCCACCGTCCCAGTAAAGAACAACCATTGGCTCTTTGACGACAATTGATCAGCTCATGGTGCTTATAATTGTTGAGGGGCTATTCTCTCTCAGAAAAGGTCGTCAACACGATCGTCACCAAACATAAGGATCAAACTATTGGCATCTGTCACATCCTCCAATGGATATATTGGAGTATCATCTCATGATATTTCTAGACCACCCAAGACAAGAAGATGGGTGTGAGCTCGTCGCCCTCGCTTCATTTGTTCCGTATCTCGTGCAATACAAGACATGGAACCGAGGAAAAACCTTGCATCTGAAGTGCCAAATACAAAACCATACAAGCACTATAAGCTTCCATTTGATGAATGTTTATTTCCTTATCCATGTACCGTTTACACGTACGTATGTTTGTATTCAGTAAGTGTGCAGCTTAATCCTCAAAGCATGCAGTGACGAACGTCCATTGTAGTGATCGGACGTCCCTCCCTCCCTCAATGTTCGATATCCGTCGCACGATCGGTTTTGCACTTTTGAACTGACATCCCCCCATAGGATTTATTTATGCGACGGTTGCGCGCATTCACAAAAATGTACGTGGCTGATTGCACTATGCATCGTATGCCAGAAGAACGGAAGCAAGGCCAACAATTTCCTCCCCGTATTGTTTTCAAATTTGAGGTCAATCATCATAAGAAAATTTGTGCCAATGATGTCGATCAAACAAGCAAGAAAAACCCTTTGCTGTTAGGTCGTATGATCATATGAACCACGACTAAGCATATTTACAAAGAGACATGTCTTTGTATAATTGATATATGCAATACTTCTCTACGAATCATATTCTAGAACATTTGTATGGAGAAAAACTACATTATAGCAAGTACAATATGTTCAATGATCAAACATCGTATGTTTACGCTGATGAACTGCCATCTGATAGGTCAATCTAATGTCTCACTTATCAGCTAAGAAGTTTACCTTGCGAGCTAAATCGCTAAAACGATAGAAATGAGAACTTGTTAAACGCCAACTGTCAACACTTCAAGAAGAAGGGGCCGACGTTGTCAGCCTCACATCTGCTGTTCCAATGTGCGACGCCGCGTGTAATTTGCAATGTGTAGTGTTTTTCCTACGTAGTGTGCAAAAAGTGAGTGGACCACCACTCGACTGTACTCAAGCACAGCCGCCTATGTGAGCAGACAAACCTCACTAGTTGAATGCGAGAACGGGCTCAATGATGCAAAAGTTGGCACGCTATGGAGAAGACATCGGACGAAAACTTCCAAATAAGCACCCCAGCCAAAACTAGCTGCAAAAGGCGACCATATGCTTCAATGCTTTGACTAAAAATGGAAATATGACACTTGTGGTGTTGTATTCACCGTCGCATCCCAAGGAAAGAAGAAGAAAACAAAAACCGTGATGAACCCACAAAATCCTTAAACATAGTTATCATGATACTTGTTGCTCCATGAACATGTATGTAATATCATAATTTTCTTCATGATTTCTTAGAAGTGGGCACCGCGGTCACAATTAGTCAGTATTTGCGTTTTGTGGACAAGGTGGTCAGCTGTTAAAACCAGTGGGTAGTTGGTATATTTCATGAGGAAAGTGGGTAACCGGGACGGTCGAAGCTCAAAACGTGGGTAAAAGTGAGTTTTTCCGTTTCATTATTCCAATTTTTGTGACCACACGCAACACTTGTGGTTTACATGCATTGACTTTCTAACACTACCCAAATTACATTCATGGTCCTGGGTTTAATTTGTTGTTGGACATAGCTCGNGGAAAGTGGGTAACCGGGACGGTCGAAGCTCAAAACGTGGGTAAAAGTGAGTTTTTCCATTTCATTATTCCAATTTTTGTGACCACACGCAACACTTGTGGTTTACATGCATTGACTTTCTAACACTACCCAAATTACATTCATGGTCCTGGGTTTAATTTGTTGTTGGACATAGCTCGACCCTGTGGAAGGGGGACCCAACATGTTCTCTTTCAATGCATAGAGAGTCTTGGACCCCCGCGCGAACTCAACACGACCCCTTCTCCAAAACATGGAAAATCCTAAAAACAGGAGTTAATGACCATTCAACGGAGATAATGATGTCAACACTTCGAAGCCCCACGCATACAAAACTAGCATAGCAATCATATCATTTTTGCCGCATATTTTTTTTTATGTTTTTTTTGCACGACCACAGCAAAGGCTGGTTAGGCCTTGTTGTGCTAGGACCTTTGGGTGCCATTCATGACGTATACAAATTGTAAAAGCAAAGTGTGAAAGTTAGATTTTTGTGTAGGGATTTCTTCATTGTATTATGATGAAATCTGTACATGTACAGTGACACTATGCACAAGTCTCACAGCAGATTACCACAATGATCTTTAGTTTCATCGTGGAGATGAATTTTAGGGTTGTACATTATGTTCGTACATTTTCCCTCTATTTTTAAATCTTTAGAAATGAATGGAATTGCTTTCATTCTCACCTTGATTTTGTTCACATTCCATGGATGACATCGGTTGTTTTATGAACCCGGTTTGCCCTGTTCACATCTGGGAGAGAATTGACATCCGACAACCACCCGTGGCCACTATTGCCTATGTTTTAGTTTACATGGTGATGCAGCTGCGGACAAGAAGAAGAGGAACGTTGCGAGTTGCACTTTTAAGGTTGTACATCTACGATTTGTTGAATAGAGTCATGCTTGTCTCATTGATCAATGGATGCAATATGACTCTTAGACAAGCTTCTTGAAGTCTGCACGTATTCTTACACGTCTTGTGTTTGCGCCACACTTTTTACCATGACGAGACTGACTCCTTTCTCTTGGAAGGTCACTGCAGATGAGCACAGTCGCAATGTTGAGAAGCAACTATCCGCCCTAAAACCGCAAGCACCACCAAAGCATGGGCCAGGTCCGAGCTTCTGTGACTCCTGCACCCATAATCGCCCGTACTTCACAATTCCAAGAGCCCACCGTCGTGGAAGCCTCCTCTGACAGCACCCTTGACAATGGGTGCCTCTCTAAGCGGCATGTTTGCATCATCCTTTCGGACATTGACGATGATGGCAAAACACACCATGTACCTGCTGTTGTAATTGGTGACGCTGGCAGTGATGCTATTAATGATGATGTTGTGGGAAATGACAATGACGAAGAACCCATTTCCACTGAGCACGATCCCGTCGAGGTGCTCATTGAGGCTGTACTTTCTATAGAGGAGGTGACAGGGCATCGGGCATCAGATGATGTTATGGAAGCGCTTATGGCTATTGGACTGAGACAATAACTGCACTAGATCTCAACTTCAGCACGACGCAGTCGGTTTCACTTTTGGAGGAGTGCACGTGAAGTTACGGATTTTACCATGATTCGTCAGGAATTTTCCTATCGGAATTTCCACTGCACAGATAGAGTATTCCTAGTTTTTTTGTTCTCAAGGGCATGTTAAAGCCCTGGACGTGTACAAACGGTTTGGCATATCCAAGAAAGGTGGGATCACCACGACCAACTCACTTGAGTGATTTCGAAGGTTCGACAACTTGGCAACTGCCTCGTACGAGGTAACCTTGGAGAGTACAAAGCCTACGAGGTTTGCATGAGCCACTGTACAGACATCAACATAGTCGCCTAGCTTGCATACGTCCTCGTGGAGGATTTCTTGCATCATCATCGTCACTTCCGATGTTGAACAACACATTACTACATCAACGGTTGGGACCGCCGGGATCGCCACCTTCAGCGAAGTAGCCTGAACTGCCATGACTACTACCAGCCAGAGCAGCAGTAAAAAAGGGAGCACCAGTTGTGGCTCTAGTAACCAATTCCAGTCTCTCCAACTGCATCGTATCAGTATCAACCACTCTGCATGTCTGCAAGCCACTTGGTCTTTGTACCAGACTTAGACCCCGGTGCTATTGGAGTTTCCTAGAGGTTCCCTCAAACGACCCACGGACTCTGGCAGAAGTGTGCCACTGTGGAGAGGAGGTTACCTCACATCCTCAAGGCCTATCAACCCGAAAGACGGTCAACATGCCAAGACTCTTGCTAGAAGGCTGGATGCCTAGGAAGACGTTGTGCCTAGTTGAGGCCAGGCTCTGTCAGGGTTATGTTGCTAAGTTGTTCTTAGGCAGTTGCTAAGCTTGTACATATCATTGCTGTACTTTATATTCTTATCCTACAATCAGAGCTTCCATCTTCATTTCTCAACAGTTTTACAAGCATTGCTTGGCACACCAAAGGTCCTGGCACGACAGGAAGGCCAACCAAGCCTTTACTGTGGCCATGCACAATTCCAACATGGTATCAAAGAAACCAGGCCTGTGCCACTAGCAAGCGTAGCAGCTGTAGCTAAGTATTGGTAGAAGGGTCTTCCATATTCATATGTCAACATCAAAGAGTGGAGGAGTACACGAATCACAAATTGTGCACAAGGCACAAGGAGTGAGAGGTTGTATGAGTGACATGGAGCCTCAGAATCCAAGAGAGGGTTCTCCTCTGCTTCATAATCAATTTGTCTTGCATGGTTTACGCATGGGTAAAGAGCTGGGATGCCATGTTTCAGATCATGCACAACAGCAAGCAGCGAAAGCGCAACGCTTGGCTGAGGAAGGGCAACGGTTGGTGCAGCAAGAAGCATTGGCGTGTCAAGCTGTGGAGCAGAACGTGAGGCATTGAGATAGTAGCTTGGAGCTGAAGAGCTCCTTTGACAACATGAATAGCTCACTCATGCTGCTCGAGTATCACATACAAAATAGTTGTAGTAGTCATGTGTAGATTTAGTAGCACCGAATGCACAACTAGAACAACAGTTGGCTGTATTTCAACAATAGTAGCCAATGCATCATCAGATAATGCAACAACAACAATAGTTGCAACAACAACAACAACCTAACAGGCAAACAACAGTCACAAGAATCATATGCCCATGTGCCTCATGGAAGTTCTCCACCAGTTGTGTAACAAGCTTTCTACCAACACGTTCAACCAACACCTTTTCTGCAAGCCTACGGGGCTCAGCTTGTAGCAGCTGCAAGAATGCCTCCAGGACAGCCGTTTCCAGTAGTGCCCATGCAGCACTATCTTGTGCCTACCCAATCATTGGTAAGACAGAGAATCCCGGTCTAATCTTTGGAGATCACATTGTCTATAGCAGTCGTATCCTTGTACCTGCACAAGATCAAGGTTGACAAGTTTGACAAAGAGAACTATCCACACTTAGCGCACAAGTTCAAAACAATCTCTTAGATTCATTGCACATTGGAGTTCTACAACGGACACTACTCTTTGCCACAATTGGGGTCATCACCACAAGCGGTGGCAGAGTTCAACTACTTCAAGAAGGCTGCATACATGGTGCTCGATAACCAACTCACTCCTTGCATCCAACAAGAAATCGGGTTGTTCAAGGGATCGGCTGAACCTGCTCACCATGCTTGGTCCTACCTGCTACGGACCTACATATCAGGACTCTACCTTCAAGTCGTACCTCCTTATAGAGCTTTCTAACATCAGCCTTCACAGCTTCACAAGCGTCAAGGACTACATCAACAAAGCCAAGTACCTCTGCAACCAGCTTGTGGTGACTGATGCTCTTATTTTAGAGCTAGTTTTCGTGACCTTCCTTCTTAATGGATTGACCCGCAATTGGGAGGAAGTGAGACGCTTGTTGAAGTTCAAGGAGGAGGCTGAATTGACAGAGGAGTACGTGTACAAGATGTTGTTGACAGAAGAGTATGATTGCAGCCTTGCAAAGGAAAAGTTACGGATTTTTTCCTATCCAACATACCCAGCAGCTTACACTACCCTCATGTCCCATGCAAATACAAAAAATTGGGCCCTGAACTCAACTGCTGCACCTGAGCAGAACCAAACATCGCCATCTACATCATGTAGAAACTCCAACAACAAGCATGTCAAACCTCAGCTTGTACAGAAGTGTCAGTACTTGGAGTCGAAAAGAAGCAATTCGGCTTCTCAAGATTGCATTCTTTGTCTCAGAAGTTCTGATTACCGAGCAAGTTTGCTCAAAGAAGGTGTCGTACCTGGATAGTGGGTGTACATCACACGATACGTTTGACAGATCCTGCCTCCAACACCTTCAGTACAGCAAGAAAAGCTATGCCACCGTAGCGAACAACTGGCGTGTGCCAGTGAAAGGCAAAGGGAAGATGACACTAACGACGTAGAAGGGAGCTCAAATACACTTTGGCAACGTGCTGTTTATCCTTGGGATTTGTTTCAACCTGCTATCACTTGGAGAGTTGTGTAAGAGGCGAGCGCACATTGTCAGCAATGGAGAGCGGATCTCCCTAAAGAGTAGTGAAGGTGAAACCTTCGCTGAAGGGTACCTCAGCTCTAACGGCATGAGAAGGCTTAACTTGATCCTAACTGCTGGAAAGAACCCCGACTCTTCCTTTGCTACAACAAATCATTAGGGAGTGCATAACGTTCGGGGGCACAAGCAGCCGACGATATGCATTCACACTATCCAAGGTGCACGATGGCTCAGGAAAATCACATGTGGTTAATGGCAAGCTTGCCATTGGTGCATTCTGTTTTTTGTTGCACAACGAGCTGACTTTGCGCCGTGTAACAGACAGGGGTACCACGAGAGCTACTTCAGAGGTGCCTAAAATGACTCTCTTGGCTTCAACCTACAATTCTGATACTCAGAGTGACTCTGTTGATCATGGACAGGTTCTCGGCATTGGGAAGGAGAATTTCTACTTTGACTATGAGGAGAGGATAGCCGACGACAAGGTCCTTAACCTTACTACTTTCCTCTACACACCACTGGTATTTCTTGGCATGGCGGTGGTGTCGGAAATATGTTCCTTGAACCCGCAAGAGGGATGCCAGGGTGGTGAGAAGCAGGAGTTTGTCCAAAATCCCCGACATCAGCTTTCTGCAGCAGTTGTAGACGTTTCTATGAAACTCGAGGATGAACAGATTTTATCAGAGAAAGTTTTACGAACTTCTCTTGACCGCACACATCAGTTGCCGTGGTCGCGTCCTGAATGACGACGTCATCCGTGTTTCACCGGCTGTTCGACCGACATGGAGGTGACCACAACGCCAAGTTGTGAACTTAGAACGCCGTCGTGCAGAGGAGGAGGTCTTGCGAGACCTCCTCTCGCGTTTTTGAGTGCCGGTCGTCGCAAGAAGAGCTCGCTTGCGATCGTGACCGGCTCTTCGCTCCTACTAACCGCAAATTGCAAATTTTGCAGTTCAGTGCGACGTGGAGGACGGCGAGCAATACATGACAAAAGCACCCAGTCGACAGCGGAAGAGGACGGCGAGCTCTCGCCGCCGACAAGTTGAACAATGAAGGGGAGAGGGCCGACGAAGCAGAAACTGGCCTCGCCTTAACGTGAAGTCTCGCAAGTAAGAAGGGCATCCGTGTTTGGAACCGACATACTACGAACTCAGAGGACAAAAGCAGGTTCTCGAAGGAACTCGCGAGGACGAAGCAAAACACCAAGGGGTGAGCGAAAACCAGCTTCAAAACTAAAATTGCTCTGGCACACGGTCCCAGCGACCTTTTCTACCACACTGGCAAGGGAGGAGCGAGAGAAGAGTTTCAAAAAATCTTTTTCCAGCCGTCAGATCCTTGTAAATAGCTCCTGGACAGCTCATTTGTGGTCTCCAAGAGTGGGAGACACGGTCTTGGAGTTATTGACTTAGAACATGACCCTTTAGGTGCATTCGAAGGCACCCCAGGAGACCTTTAGGAGCTGAACCAAGCTTCATCAACGGATTATAAAAGAAAAAAAACAACTCCTAGAGGGAGAATCCAGGAGCTAGTTCTGGGTTCAAATGAATTAATGCTGCACATTTGAGGGCACAAAACTGAGGGGGAGCACATCTCTCCACTTCCAAAGCAGGAGAAAAAAATTTAATGCCGCCACCAAAGCTCAGTGATGACTCAAGAAACTATGGGTTTCTTTGCCATTGAGCAAATTCAATTGTGGCCAAGTCCGTTTACCTTCACCAACACACTTATCGAGGGAGAGTGTTGGAGTGGGGCGATAACTGCGCTAGATCTCAACTTCAATACGACGCAGTTGGTTTCACTTTTGGAGGAGTCCGCGTGAAGTTACGGATTTTACCATGATTCGTCAGGAATTTTCCTATCAGAATTTCCATTGTACAGGATCGAATATTCCTGGTTTTTTAGTTCTCAAGGGCATGTTCAAGCCCTGGATGTGTACAAATGGTTTACCTTGTCCAAGAAAGGTGGGACGACCTCGACCAACTCATTGGAGTGATTTCCAGGGTTTGACAACTTGGCAACTGCCTCGTACGAGGTAATAGTGGAGAGTACGAAGCCTACGAGGTTTGCATGAGCCATTGTACAAACATCAACACAGTCGTCTAGCTCACATACGACCTCGTGGAGGATTTACTACATCATCATTGTCACTTCCAATGTTGGAAGACACATTACTGCATCAACGGTTGGGACCGCCAGGACCACCACCTTTAATGAAGCAGCCTGGACCACCAGGACTACTACCAGCTAGAGTAGCACTATGAAAGGGAGCACCAGTTGTGGCTCCAGTAACCAATTCCTGTCTCTCCAACTGCATCGTATCAGCATCAACCACTCTGCATGTCTGCGAGCCACTTGGTCTTTGTACCAGACTCAGACCCCGGTGTTGCTAGAGTTTCCTGGAGGTCCCCTCTGACGACCCACGGACTGTGGCGGAAGTGTGCCAGCGTGGAGAGGAGGTAACGTGACATCCTGAAGGCCTGCCAACCCAGAAGACGATTGACATTCCAAGACTCTTGCTAGAAGGCTGGATGCCTAGCAAGACGTGCCTAGTTGAGGCCAGGCTCTGTCAGGATTTTGTTGCTGAGCTGTTCATAGGCTGTTGCTGAGCTTGTACATAGTATTGCTCTACTTCATATTCTTGTAATACAATTAGAGCTTTCGCATTCAATTCTAATCAGTTGTAAAAGCATTGCTTGGCACACCAAAGGTCTTGGCACGACAGTAAGGCCAACCAAGCATTTGCTGTGGTCGTGCACAATCCAGTTTGGTATTAGAGCAACCAGGCCCGTGCCACTAGCAAGCGCAGCAACTATAGCTAAGTATTGGTGGAAATGTCTTCCACATTCACATGTTAGCATCAGAGAGTGGAGCTATACACGAATCACGAATTGTGCACAAGGCACAAGGAGTGAGAGGTTCTCTGAGTGACATGGAGCCTCAGCATCCAAGGGAGGGTTCTCCTCTGCTTCACAATTAGTTTGTCTTGCATGGTTTACGCATGGGTCAAGAGTAGGGATGCCATGTCGCAGATCACGCACAACGACAAGCAACAGAAGCGCAACACTTTGCTGAGGAAGTGCAACGGATGGTGGAGCAAGAAGCATTGGCGCGGCAAGTTGTGGAGAAAGAACGTGAGGCATTAAGGCTGCAGCTTGGAGGTCAAGAGCTGCTTTGACAATAAGAGCAGCTCACTCATGCTGGTCGAGTATGACATACGAAGCAGTTGTAGTAGTCATGTGTAGATTTAGCTGCACAGAATGCACAACTAGAACAATAGCTGGTTGTGTTTCAACAACAGCAACAGATGCATCAATAGATGATGTAGCAACAATAACAACTGCAACAGCAAGAGCAATTGATGCAGTGGAAACAACAGTCACAAGCATCATCTGCCCATGTGCCTCATGGAAGTTCTCCACCAGTTGTGTAACTAGCTTTCTACCAACACGTTCAACCAGCACCTTTTCTACAAGCCTACGGGGCTCAGCCTGTAGCAGCTGTAGGAATGCCTGAAGGATAGTCGTTTCAAGCTGTACCCATGTAGCACTATCATGTGCCTACCAAACCATAGGTAGGACAGAGAATCCCGTTCCAAAATTTGGAGATCACACTGCCTAGAACAGCGGCATCCTTGCAGCTGCACAAGATCAAGGTCAACAAGTTTGACGGAGAGACCTTCCCATACTGGGCGCACAAGTTAAAACAGGTCGCTCGGATTCATTGCCTATGGGAGTTCTACAATGGACACTACTCGCTGCCACCATTGGGACATCACCACTAGCGGTGGCTGAGTTCAACCACCTTACCAAGGCTGGATACATGGTGCTCAATAACCAACTCACTCCTCGCATCCAACAAGCAATCAGGATGTTCGAGCGATTGGCTAAACCTGCTCACCATGCTTGGTTCTACTTGCTACAATCCTTCATGTCAGGAGACTCTACCTTCACGTTGCACCTCCTTACAGTGCTTTCTCATATCAGTCTTAACAGCTTCACAAGCGTTGAGGACTACATCAACAAAGCCAAGTCACTACGCGACCAGCTTGTGCTAACTGATGCTCCTATTTTAGAGCTAATTCTTGTGACATTCCTTCGTAACGGATTGATCGGCGATTGGGGAGAAGTGAGACACTAGCTGAAGTTCAAGGAGGAGGCTGAATTGATAGAGGAGTATGTGTGCAAGATGTTGTTGACAAAAGAGCGTGATCGCAAGCTTGCAAAGGAAAAGTTACGGCTTCTTTCCTATCCAACATACCCTACAGCTTACACTACCCTCATGTCCCATGCGAATTCAAACAATTGCGCCCTCAACTCAACTCGAGCACCTGAGCAGGATCAAACATCACCATCACATCCTGTGGAAACTCCAGCGACAAGCATGCCAAACCTCAGCTTGTACGGAAGTGCCAGTACTACAAGCAACCTGGATACATCAGGCTATATTGTAGGAAGCTGTTGAGAGGTAAGGATTGTGCAAGGAGACAGGAGAGCGAGGAGGAGTAGTCACAGGATTTGGATGGTGGAGAGGAGGAAAGTGATGAAGCTGATGAGGAGACTGAGAAGAAGGTGACGTTTGGAGTCGAAAAGAAGTAGTTCGACGTCTCAAGATCTGTATTCCATGTCTCAGAAGTTATGAGTACCGAGCAAGTTTGCTCGAAGAACGTGTGGTACATGGACAGTGGGTGTACATCACACGTTACGTTTGACAGATCCTGCCTCCAACACCTTGAGTAGAGCCAAAAAGGCTCTTCGTGCACTAGGTGCCTTGGCTCACCTCCACGATGCCCAATTCACGAATGTGCATTATGTTCATTCCTAGGTAAAACTTGAAGGATGGCATGAGTGTAGTTTTTACCTCTTTTCCTATTACGGTGTGCATTTCCTGGATGAACTTTGGATATGGGCCAATGATGATGATGTCATCCACGTACATGAGTCCGCAGCAGTTTGGAAGAGCGTTGCATGCAAGTTTGTGAAGAAAGAGACAGACGTCAAAGGCCGAGGTTGAAAGTTGAGGTTCTATAGAAATGCGTACAGCTTGCTATACCATAGGAGTTGACTTTGCTTCAAGCCGGAAAGGCTCTTAACCAGTTTGTACACACTTCCACTGCCATCCTCGTACCCTTCCGATTGGTTCATGAACCTGGTAGTGTCCATCTCTTTATGCAAGAAGGCATTCTTGATGTACAGTCATTGTAACACATAGTCCTCAACTGTTACAATGGTAAGCATAGTGCGTGCTATTGTGTAGCGGCTTACATGTATGTACGTTACAAAGAAGTCCCTTTTTTTAAACCTGTGTGAAGCCTTTTGCACCAAGTTGCACTTGTCGATGCTCCCATTGGCTTTGCTTTTGATATAGAAGACCCACTTCACCTCCACAAGCTGTGAGTGTGGTGGTGGTTGTTGAGTTCCCATGTCCCTTGCTCCATCAAGCTATTGTATTCTACATCCAATGTTGCTTTCCATTATGCAACATGCTTGGTACTTAGAGCTTCCTATAATGTTTTGGGCTCAGGTGGGAGTTCCTTTGATAGAAGCGAGAGGATGGCAGCAAGATGTGTTACAGAAAAGCCTGTAAGGATGTCCTTATTCACTCAAAAATCAAAGCACGCCATGATGGCCATGTTGTGCTTTGCCTCATCATCCTCCTTCTGTTGCTCCATCTGTTGTTGTAGGAGGGGTGTGAAACGCTGATCGTTCTAAGCCAATGGCGACAACACCTTTCACAGAGGTTGTGAACCATTACCCATGCCCATCATATCAAATTCATCATGATGCATGTGAACAAATCCATCGTCCAAGGTGGCGCTTTTAATGTGGTGAGCGTCGAGGAGCATACGTGGACGCACCTTCTCATCACGCATCTCATCCAAATGATAAAGGGTGAGTGGAGCTCGATCTGCTTCAGTTTCCACCAATGATTCACTATAGGAGTTGTAGAAATTCTTCAGAGATCTCGAACCATCGTTTGTTTAGCCTTCCATGACATGCACATGAGATTCTTGAAAAAGATCAAGTTGCGGCTGATGATGGAATGTTGTGATTCCATATCCACGAACTCCCATCATTTCATGTTGGAGGCTTGTCCGATGAACAAACTCCAGGACACCTTGTCTGTTAGCTTCCTCATTTGCCCTTTAGCCACATGGACAAGTGCCATGCAGCCAAACGTGCATAGCCTTTTGATGTCAGGGTTGTCTCCATACCACACTTGAAATGGTGTTATGTTAGGCAGAGCTATGTGTGGTACGTGGTTGCACATCCAAATGGCTTGCTTCAGCGTGTACGACCACCAGCTGTTGTCAAGATATGCACCTAGGAGCATTGACTTGAGAATCTCTTGCATTGTAAAATTTACACGTTCAGCGAAGAAAATCTGTTGTAGTGCACAGGATACTAAAAACTGTTGCATGATACCCGTGTCTTAAAAATGAGACATGAAGTCGGTGCTGGTAAATTTTCCATCATTTTCACAGCGTAGGACTTGTAATCTCCTATTTCTCTCCCTCTTTGCCATGGCTAGCCACTTGAAAAAGTGTTTTGACCCTTTGTCACATGACTACAGGTCGTAACACGAAGTAAGGCGAGTCATGTCATGGATAAAAGGTAAGAAGTACCAATGACCTGTGTTCATCCTGACACTTGGAAGTAGTCATCAAATGTCACTGTAGAACACCTTGAGCTTGTTGGAGATATTGCACTCGCTGACAGGAGAAAACACTTGATGTGGCTGTTTGGTCTTTACACAGTCCTCGCAAGGGTCTGTAGTGCCCTTGGTTTCACTGTCCTTGGTATTGAATCCATCAACTTGTTGTTGCTTCCTCATAATTTG